>PVHP010006931.1:0-33379 GCA_004024765.1 Zapus hudsonius | reverse complement strand
ATTCGGGAATTTGGGATAACAACGCATGGTTTGCCCACTAAATAATGTAACTCATTATGGACAATAAATATTAAATTAAAAAAATATATATTAGAGAAGAGGATATTGAATAACTTCAGTTTTGTTGTTTTTGAAAACACAGCTAAGTAAAAATTTTTAAGATTGAGAGCAACCATTAACACCAGAAATGCAATTTTATGCTTCTATATCTTCTGAAAAGAGGACAATATGAAAAACTATGCCAACACAATAAAAGTTAGGGACATGAGAGGGGAGGCAGAGAGGAAAGGTAGTGAACAGGAGACACAAAGGGATGATAAAAATAAACACCAATGTGCAAGTGCTCACAGAGACTGAAAACAAACTGAGCTCATCAATGAAAGAGATTAGCCCTCCGCTCTGTTAATCCAGCCACACGCTGCTTACAAAAGGCATACCTAGAGAAAAATCACACAGAAGAATGAAAGTCAATGACTGAATGTGTGTATGCATATACACACACATATATATTCATCATATACTATGCAAAATAAAGTGATATAGCAATGCTAATATTGACAAAAGTTATAAACTCCAGAAGCATTCCTATAAATAATTAAGGATTGTATATCATAACAAAAGAGGCAATTCAATATGAAAACAAACATGAAATTAGTATCACTAAACTTTATAAGACCTAAAGCAGAAATTGGCAAATTTATATAAGCAGACAAATTTATAATCATAGAGGGTAATTAATACTAGTTAAAATATAGAAGTTTGGCACAGTAAAACTAGCCAGCTTGATCTAATAGAAATAAAGAGAATCACACACCATGAAAAGACTAAATCATCTTCTCCCAAAAGCACGGAACATCCACAAATGTTTGGCACAGTACCAGGTTTCCAAAGAATTTGAGTCACACATATCATCCCCTAGATAATGATGTAATTAAATTATAAATCAAGGTTGCAAAGTTACAAAAACATAGCAAAAGCATGTGCTTGGATTAAAATGAGTGTTCAAGTAAAAACTGAATTACAAAGTATTATTAAATATTAAAAGAAATGGGCAAACTAAATGACTATTTAAAGATCAACTTATAACATTACCTTGTTTACCAGGAAAGAGAGCTTCAAAGAAATGCTTAAACGTAGAAGCTAGAAAATAACTGAAAAATAAATCTAAAGAGAGTGAAAACAAAAAATAATGCATTTATAGTAATTAAAGAAACAGAAATATAAAGATAATTTCAAAAAGGTTGCATAAAATCCAAAGCTGATTCTTTGAATAGCTAATGAAGAGACATTGCTAGCAAATCTAGTCAAGATGAGGACCTATGGGGCTGTGAAGTGGCTCAGTGGTTAAAGGTTCCTGCTTGCAAGCCTGATGAACCATGTCTGACCTCCTCAGTGCTCACAAAAATCTAGATGCAAAGTGACACAAGCATCTGTAACCCCCACACACCTATGGCTACAAGGGGCAGGGCCAGGAACAGAAGCTCCCAAACAGCAGAAAGAGAGAACTAGTCTCAAAGCAGGGTGGAGAGGCTGGAGAAATGGCTTAAGTGGTTAAGGCATTTGCCTGCAAAGCAGAAGGTCCTGAGTTTGATTCCCCAGTACCCACATAAAGCCAGATGTGCAAGGTGGTACATGTGTCTGGAGTTTGTTTGTAGTGGCTGGAGGCCATAGTGTGCCCATTCTCTCTCTCTCTCTCTCTGTCTGCCTCTTTCTCTCTTATTCTCTCTCAAATGAATAAAGAAATAAAGTATTTAAAAGGGGGAGGATAGAAAGGAGAAACTTCCCCTCAAAGTTTTCCTCTGACAAACATGCACACACACACACAATAATAAAAATAGAAAAATAGAAGAGAGAAGTAATAAAAATGGGGACAAAATATGCAATATATCTTGAGTGTCATAAGAGGATACTGCAAGCATTATGTAATGAACTTGAAGCTTAAAATACACTATTTTCTAGAAAAATATGAATTTGAACAATGACCCAAGAATGAACAAAAATAATGGTAAATAATAAATAAATTCAATTGGAAATCAACATTTCACAAATCAAATGACACTGGAGAGAAGTTATCTTCACAGACAAAAATTTTTATCTCCAAGCAGATTCTGAAAACAGAAAATGAAATGACTTGGGCTGGAGAGATGGTTCAGGGATTAAGGTGCTTGCCTCCAGTGCCTAATGACCAGGGTTCAATTCCCCAGTACCTCATAAACCAGATTACAAAGTGGTGCATGCATCTACAGTTCGTTTGCAGTGCCTAGAGGCCCTGGTAAAGAAATTACTCAACTCATTCTGATTAATAAAATCAGAATGACAAAACTGGGTTCAATAAGTGTAGGAACAGAGAGCAATACAGTATTAAAAGTACAGAGAAAAAAGTGCCCAAAGAAAGATTTTTATAATGTACAAAATAACAAAATATAAAATAATTACTAATAGTTTCATAAATATCATGTCCAAGTACATCTAACTACAAAAAAGGCTCTTCATTTAAAAAAAAAACTATAAATCTACACCCTGATAAGAAATTTTAAAAGAAAAATTATCATCTCAATGGATTAAAAAAAGAAAAATGACATAATTCAACTCTGATTATTGACAAACATGTTAAGCAGACAAAGAATACAGAAATTGTCTCTGGCAGACACTCTATCGAAAAGCTGCAAAGGTATACCTAACTATGATTTTATAAGCATTTTCGTTAAAATCAGAAGTGATAAAAAAAAAATGATTATCACCACTTCTTTCCAACATTGTACCAGAGGGCCTGAGAATTCAGTAAGGCAATAAGGTATATAAAGTTTAGTCACAAACAATAGGAGTACCTACCTAGATATCCCAAAGAATATACAGGTTAATTATTAAAATAAAGTGACTGTTTAGAAAGGGTACTGGATATTTCACTTTCCAGCCTCCAAAAGTGTGAGTGAATATATTTTATACCATTAATAAATGACCCAGCCTAAAATATCTTGTTATAGTGGCACACAATGAAACAATCTGTCAGCTGTTCAACAATTGGTCTGTCAGTATAGGTCAACCAGAGTGATCTTCTCCATTGGTTTTCCCAGTAAAAACGGAGCTCACAGAAAAAGCAGCTAGTTTAGCTTGTAACTTGACTAATTCGGCTGCATGAACAGCTTTTTTTTTTTTAATCTTTTTTTTAAAAAAAAATATTTTATTTGTTCATGTTCAAGCAGAGAGAAAGAGAGAGACAAGAGAGAGAGAGAAAGAGAGAGAAAGAGAGAGACCCACCACCTTGTGGGTCTGGCTTATGTGGGTCCTGGGGATTTGAACCCAGGGCCTTAGGCACTGGAGGCAAGGGCCTTAACTTGCTGAGCCATCTCTCCAGCCCTGAACAGAACTTCTTTATGTACCTGCCCCACTGTGGCACACAGTTTAAGAAGACCTGTAATTAAAAGGGTTGAGAATTGATAAAATTAATTCGAACACTTCAAGGACATTCTGCCAGCGCCAGGTGATGAAAATTGAAATGATGTCTAGCACAGTGTGGACCACTGAGCTGATTCGCAGAGGCCTCCATAGTGGCCTGACCAGCCATTGTTTTTCATCATCCAGGCGAATACAACCACAGCGGAAAAAGGCAAACAATATCTCAATCTTATTATGAAAATAGTATCAACCTTGAAGATCCCCTGGGGAAAAAAAAAGCAGCATGGACCCTAGGGAATCCATGGATTATCCTTTGAGAAGATCACTCTAGGGAAATGCATGCGTCTGCATAGGCAGGCATAATGGGCCCAGTGTTATTTGTATAACAAAAAAAAAAAAAAAAGCTCAGACAACTCAAATGTCTCTCAATAGCACAATGGATAAACAAGACCATGCACATTCCCTCAGTGGAACTCTAGATACGCTGAATGCTGTAAAGCTATAGCCATCACCATGAATAATTCTCTGTGTAATGAGGCTGAACCAGCCACACTTGGCAGAAAGTAAGTACAGTATTGTGTCACTAATAAAAAGCTTAACTTTCTGAAAACTAATGCTATGTATTACAAACTATTATATATATTCATAATTATGCTATATGAAAAGAAAAAACATATGCCTGGAATGATAAATACTGAATTCATGAAACTAGTTGAGAAGGAAAAAATATGCATAAAAGAATGTGATTGCATTATAGCGCAAAAATATCTGAAATGCACAAGGCATCATGCAAAGACATAATAAGAATTATATATATATGCACATTTTTAACATTAACCTCTTTTCCCATCATGGGGTGGGGGTGTATCAAGGAGGAGAGGAAGGCATCCTGTGCTGAGAAAGGTCTGATGGTACAGAATGAAATTGCTACACTGTATTTAGACCCTGCAAGCATCTGGAAAAAAATATTAATAGAAATTAATCTCTTTTTACTGTAATTTAAATTTAGTGAATTTGAATCGTAAATGTGAAGTCTGAATTCTCCTAATTGAGAAATGCTTGCATATACCTTGGTATGGTCTACATATTTCTAAATCTTTGTTATTAAAGAGATGGCTTTAGGGACTTCAAATATTACTGTTGAGTTTTTGATTCATCAAGGGAAGAATAAGCAATGCTTTTGATTCACTTCTTTATCCGTGAATCTAATTCCCATTTCATTTTTATAGGATGGTTCCCAGAAACTGGACAGAAAAGAGGAAAGAAAATTAAATATAATTACAGGAATTTCACTAAGGAGTTTGAAAAGAGTAGAAATTAAAACTATTAAATATTTTAATTTTATGGTAACATTGATTTTAGACATTTGTTCTCATTTTTTGCCCTCTTTCAGCAATTATCTTATATTTTGTATTAAGTATTTGGCATATTTACAAATATCCTGCTTCATACTGATTCTTATGCCAATGATGTAATAGTTAGATGTGAATCTGTTGTCAGTGACTTTATTATCTGGCTAAATCTTCATTGCCTAGATACCAAACCCATACTTGCTGCCTATTGGTTAAACTTGGTCCCAGCGGTTACTCATCACACACCGTAACAGGGAGAATCAAAGGGCCAATGAGGTTAAGGGAATGACTGTGCTTGGTCCAATGGGAAAATGATCCTTAAATTACTAATTCTCAATGTCCCAGGATAGCTAAAGTGACTCCCCCCTGGAATTCAAAGTTAAGGCCAGAAAACCCCTATACACACAACTGCAGAACTAAAATTGTGCCAAATAAGTCTTCCAGGCAACAGAGAAGGTTGAGGAAGACATGGGCAATCCAGCTGGGAAAAGGCAGGCTGCAGAACTTTCTCACCAAACTTAAAGGGGTTCCAGGAGGTCTCAGAGATGTGATGTTGATCTATAAACAGGGAACAGGCATGTCCTAACCACAGATGGATATCTGAGCCTGCAGTGCACTGCTGATCTATAATCAGGGAGGTGGCACAGGAGAGAGGAGAACCAGAAAGACGAGAGTAAGGCAGGAGGTGGGGTCCACACCAAGGAGCACTCTGCTCACCATCTGGTACAGCAGAGGTATGTGAGGTGTCAAAGGAGAGCTAGACTTGAGTCAGATTGCAGGTGTGGTATACAAAGACCCACCTGGGCTGCTGCTGACCAGCTGTTAAGATGCTAGAAAGAGCTATGTAACCTGTTGGGATGGAGAGGGAAGGTCACCAATGTCACAAATGTCCACCAGCAAGCTTTATGGCTGGCAAACTGGATGACATGTTCCAACTGGCACAATGTTGGTATGTCTGTTATGGAGGAAACCAACCGCTCTCTGGTTATATTTGAAAACTTCATGGAAGAAAATTAATGCCTGGTAATGAAAACCTAATTAAAAGCCTATGATTAGGAAGGTCATAAGCCCTAGAGGAAAAACTACTACTGTTGTCTGACTAAATGGATATATAATGCCCACAAAGCTGACCCCTAAATACTTGTGTTTCTGCCCATATATTAGAGCTACTCTCACTTTTGATTAGAGACGTTTCTCTTTTCAGATGGCTGTGACCACTGTGGTAACTCAAAACTCACCAAAGTGCTGAGAAGAAATGACAGTGGAGTGCTCAGCACTGAGATATCGCTATCAAGAGATGGCATTTAAAAATGTAAAGGTCACAGGAAGGGGAGGAGTCTCAGACACAAATTGACTGTGGCGCATGACCTCACAGTGGTTGACACTACCCACACAAGTTCTGCATAACAAGAGGAAAAAAATGATGACATCAAAATAGAAGAGACTAGTTGGAAAGAAGAGATTCGGTGGAGAGGGAATGGGGGAAGAGGAAAGGGAAGGGGTAGAAGGGGAGATTACAGCACAGATTCTCATGTATGTATGGAAGTTGTCAATAAAATGGTTTTTTTTATGCCAGGCACAGTGTCAGGCCTTTAATCCCAGCACTGGGGAGGCAGAAGTAGGAGTTTGAGGCCAGAGGCTGAAGTTACAAAATAAGATCCAGGTCAGCCTGGGCTAGAGTGAGACACCTACCTTGAAAAATAAAAAGTAAAATTAAAAAAAAAAATTAAAGCAGCTTTTAAAGAATCTGGGATGGCCACCAGGCAGCTGCCATGGTCTAGAAAGGCCCAAGAAGTCAGAAGATTGTGCAGTGAGGACACAACCCTCTGAAGAACTCACCCTCCTGAAAGGAGTTCAGAGACACTTGTTATTAAATTAGGAGAGAAGTGCGGTGTGTGGGTATGTGTGTGTTATGTACAGATTGCAGAGACCCCAGCAGAGCATCCAGTGTCCTCTGTCATTCCTCTGCTTTCCTTCCTTCCTTGAGAAGAAGCTTGTCACTGAACCCTGAGCTGTTATTTGCAATCAGTCTGGCTGACCAGCGAGCCCCAGCGAGACTCCTGTCTCTTCCCTCTTCAGAACTGAGGTTACAGCATGCCTGACCACACTCAGTTTTTTGCTTGGGTGCTGGGGATCAAACTCAGGACCTCATGCTTTTATAATAAGCATTCTCACCCACTGAGCATCTCCTCAGACCAGACACCATAGTACTGAGAAGAAGTGACAGTGGAGTGTTCAGCACTGAGACATCTCTTATCACACTTCCTGAGGCTCAGGGTCTATTGTGGAAGAGGTGGTGGAAAGATTGTAAAAGCCCAAGGAAGGGGAGGATTGCTGACAACACAAACTTCCAGATACAAAATGACCTTAATAATCATGACTTCTCAGTGCCTGGTAATACCTACATATTATGGGGAGAAAAGATGATGACACTGAAACAAAACAGAGACTAATTGAGAGGGAGAAGAGATATGAGGGAGGGTGGGGAGGGAATCATAATGGTTTATGGTCTATAATTATGGAAGCTTTCAATAAAAAAGTAAAAAAAAAAAAAAACCTCAGACCAGTGTGAACAAGAGGAGAATGTATTTGCCCAGGGAGATACAGAGGTGGGGTCAGAAATCCACACTGCCTTTCTGCTCCTTATTCATACCTCCAACCTGGTGGAGTTGGGACCAGGAGTGAGGGGAAGGAGGAGGGAAAGATGAGGAACTTGCAGAGAGAGAGACAGAGACAGAGAGAGAGACAGAAAACCCTGGGGCTAAGCTGAAAGGAGTTGGGTGCATAAAATATGCTACAAGATGAACTGACATTTTAATAACTGAAAAGGATTAGAGAAATCTGCCTGAGATGTAATTAAGGAATAGCTAGGAGAGTTTACAAAAAAAACTTTATTAATGAATTACTTTTTTAAAAATAAGCAAAACACAATAAAATAAAATCAAGTCTCATTCCTACACTGCCAACCCATAGCACAGATAGACTGAGCAACAGCAAAGAAGTCTGGGTGGCAGGAAAGGGAAGCTCAAGGGAAAGAATCCCAGGATGAGGAGACAGGGACTGGGCAGCCGTGGAGAATGGGATGAAAGCAGGAGGGGAGGAGAAATTGTAACTCAGTAATAGTGGACCCATTAATCCAATGAGAAAAGAGTTCATCCAACAGACCAACCAGCTGCTTGTCAGTATTTTGTTTCTAAACACCTCTCACTAACCTTCAACCTCAAGAGAATAATCCACCTTCACTGCTGACTTTTAGAATGAGGCTGCTTAGACCAGAAGTACCACAGTGATTAAAAAGGCAGGCTAAATTCATCTCTTGTCTTCCACTGGGCGAGGTTGCTTCAGACCCCCCACCCACCCACAGTGTGGAGGGATATATGGTATCTTCCTCTTGAGACAGTGGAAAGGGTAGATGAGGTATCTAGAATAATGCTGATACTTGGCACAAGAGCCATACACGTCATTGATGATTAACTGATTCATATGCAGTAAGCCCTTTAAAAACCAAATTTCAGGGACTGGGGAGATGGTTCGCGGATAAAGTACTTTCCACTCAAGGATGAGTATCTGAGTTTATACACCCAGTTCACACATAAAATTCAACAGCTGTAATCTCAGCATGCCTATGTTGAGATGGGATGGAGACAGAAGAATTTCCTGGAAGCTCTCAGGCCAGATAGCATGGTGGACAGAGGAATGAACATGAGACCTAATTTCAAAGGAGAAAGAAGGCAAGGACTGACCTTCAAAAGTTGCCTTTTGACCTCCACATGCGTGCACACACACACACACACACACACACACACACACACACACCCCAAAGGAAAAGAACTCAATGGCATATGTTCATGGTATCATCATGCTTGAATCTTAACTGGTGTCATGAAGGGACTCCCCCGTGGAATTGAACTTTATTTTTTGAGACAGGGTCATCATTCCGTCTGGCCCCAAACTCACAATCCTCTTCCCACAGCCTTCTGAGTCTTGAGATTACAGACCTGCATCATCATACCAGGAGGAAGAGAACCTCCTGAAAGAAAGCATTTAGCCTTTGTGTACAAGAAGTGTACAAAACTCATATGGCCTAGAGGACTCATTTGAGAAAGCTTCCAGTTTACTCAACAAGAAATTTAGTCTCTTTGAAACCTTTCCAATATATGAGGCATACTCAAGCACATAAATAAATATATATGTAGGAGAGTCATATACATTTGAGCAGACTCCCATAATGCATATGGAACAAAATGGATCTTCATGTTGACTTCTGCTGAAATCAGGTTACTGTATAACAGTCTTCAGAGTTACTTGGTCACATAGTAGGACCTCAGTAAGGATTTATTGAAGCAAATGGTGACAGAACAAAGCCTCTGTGTTCAAGGAAATTTAGCAGATTTTCCTCAATGAACAACTTCTTTCAAACTGGCTTCTAAGTGGATTTACATGAACCTCATATGTCTCATGGCCTCACTGACTACTGTCATAAGCAGCCTAAGGGGGGAAAAACAGAATCACCAGTTATTTTTTTCTGTATCCTGTTAAAAATGAAATTGCACCATGAACTTGAACAAATCTAATGCATAAATACATACTTTGGATGATTCAGTACCAGCATATCCGATTCAAATGGCACTGTATTATAAAACCAACCTACAGCCATGGTTCACTTTCTCTTCCCATGCCTGTGAGCCAGCTCACATCTTTCTCCATTTTCCTTTAAATGGAAAACGCTGAAACCTGCCCATCCATAATACTTCCTCTCACACAGCCACAAGAGAACTACCCCAAGCCTTTGATTCAAGAATCACAAATATTCCCTCCTTCTCTGTTCCCTGTTACCTCCTTAACACAACCAGCCTCAGAGGTCCAGGAACCAGTGGCTTGAAGCAATACACACTCACCTGCAGAAGTGAGCCTTTACACAATCCTAACTTATTGCTAATTTTTTAACACACTTAAGCACACCATTGTGTAGAAATCATATGTACGGTCCTGTGGTGGTTTATGAAATGTTCCCCGTTAACTTATATGTTTGCATACTTAACCCCAGTGGGTGGTTGTCGTAGTCAGTCACACGTTGCTGGGACAAATCTCCAAACCAGGCACAATTTGGGGGAGGAAAGTATTTATTATTGAAGTAACAGACCCAGGGGAAGTTAAGGAAAAAAGGCTGGCCCCCTTTCACAGATCCAAGCAGAGACAGAGACAGAAGCCCACCACCAGCACCTCAAGCAAGCAAGCACACTCCAAACTAGCAAACAAGAGGAACTCCAGGCTTGAGCTCAGACTGCTTTTTGCATATGTAAAGCTAGAATTCCAGACCCACCCCAGAAACACCTTAGGGCTGAACCCTAGGATCTGGCCAAGGTGACACACCTCCTCCAGCCAGAACTGGCTGGAGACAATTTACAATTATAATCAACTTTTGAATCTACTGGGGGACATTATTCAAACTACCACAATGGTGCTGTCTGGGGACCCTTTAAGAGGCGAAGCTTTGCGAGAGGTTATGTGTGATGAGGAGCAGACCTTGGGGTGTTACAGCCCAGCCCTACTTGGAGATTTTGTGTGCTTTCTACTTCCTCCCACTGGTGTGAAGATGTGAGACCAGCCATCTGCTCCTGCCATGATTCCACCACCACAGTGGACTTCCCTACGAAACTGTAAGCTGAAAATAAGGCCTTTCTTCCATGAGCTGCGTAGTCAGACTCAGTGAGGACTTGCATAGTGGGGGTGGAATGAGAAAGAGGAGTCAGTGGTTCCTGAACTTGAGCTGTTACCTGCCTTTTCCTTTCCCTTTCTTTCCTTCCCTTCCTGGGAGGTTGGGGCCATCAGGAGAGAACAGGATGCTGAAGACTCAATTAGAAAAGATTTTACGCAATTGGTTTTCTACTGCAGTTGAAACTGTTGGTTGGATAAAAGTTGAATTGGTCGATAGAGGGTTCAGGGCTCACGGAATGAGTTCCCCAGATCATCTCTCCCTGTGTTGGCAGTTGACATCATCATTATCTAAGGACTTAGGTGGGTCACTCATATGGGATCAAGGAGAGTAGCGTCAAGAGCCACAAGGAGAAAACCAACAAGAAATGGGTGGGGAGTCCAAGACTTTATAGCTTCAGACTTCCTGGTGGACACATTCTTGGGATGGTTTTGCTGGAATCTATCCTGTCTTTTCCTCCTGGGAGGGGAGAGGAATTGGCAAATCCCTGGTGAATTCTATTCCAGATAGCAAACCGGAGAAGTGGGGGATCATACACACACAAGGAAGCAGGCAGCTAGGAGCTCGGCTGTGGGTTGATAGAAATTTGATTATCTTATTCCACTTGTTTAATATCATCACAATATAAATTCAGAATTTTTGATCAGTTACATGCTGCTTTCCAGGACCTAGTATGTCTTATCCACTGACAAGGAGATAACTCTCCTGATTTCTTCCTCTCCCTGTTGTATAGAAAATGCTTTGTCAACCCAAAAATGAACACCTGGAAGCAAGCTTTCATGAGTAGAAGATTTTCACATGAGACAAAGACCTGTGTTTAACAGTCGTCAAGATGTTATGTCTTTATTAATATGCTTCATGATTTTTCCAATTTTTCAAAACCCCACAGTGATAGTTACATAATAATCCTAAAACTTGCATAAAATCATAGTTGCTGCTATAAAATTATTTAAATATCATAACCTATCATTTACCTTATTATGAGTGCTGTGCATAGCTGATTAAGAGATTCATTGCACGTGTACTTTTTTGAGAGCCAGATACACAAAATTATGTGCATATAAAAATGAATAATATCTGAGTGGAGTTCAAGTAGCTCATAGTTTAATTCAACAGTGTAATTTAATAGTTTTCAAACAAGGTGTATAAGAAACGGTAGTGTTCAAGGCTCCTCCCACTAAAGATTCTGATTCAGAGAGCTTAAGTAGGAGCAGAAATTGGTGTTGAAAAGAAGGATTTGAGGTTTGTGACATAATTGGAAAGCAGCAATTTATAAGCTGAAGAGAGTCAAGTGACTACAAAGCTTTCAGTCACACAGACCTGCCACGGTTAGTGTCCTGAGATGACTCACAGCCAACAGGCACCACTAGGTTACAGACACCAGCTTCAAAAATCTCTCCTCCAAGAAGACCCCACTTGATCATGACATTCACGCCATATTAGGATCTTATGGTAGTTAACTTTTCTCATTACTGTGATCAAACACCTGATTAGTAGAAAGGCTTTATTGGGCTTCCAGCTCAAAGAGATGCAGCCCATCATGGCAGGGAAGGCATGATGGTAGAGGTGAATGAAGCAGGTGGTCACATTGTATCACAGTCAGGAGACAGAGACCCATGGAGTGCTTTGTGATCAGCTATCTTTCTCGTTTTTCTTCAGTTCATGCAATGGTAGCACTTTCAGATGGGGTAAATCAAGTCTAGAAACAACCTCACTGACATGCCCAGATTCTAAATCCAATGGATTCGATAATCAAGATTAATCATGATGGACCTATGCAAGGCAAAGCTCCAATTAAACTGCTTTCTGCAAGTCAAATCAGAAAGCTTTAAGCCCTTTGACTTCCACCCGAGCCATTTCACACTCGCTTTGAGGACACTCCAAAAAACCACCGAACAAGGTCTCTCACCTTCCTGTTCTCAAAGACCAGCATCAATGATCCATTTAACATTCACCTTTTCATGGCATTCTTCCTTTCATATCTCCTCCCAAATTCTGTCTCCCAAATGAATTCTTCCCATGGCTTCTCTCTGTATATGGACCACATGATACAATCCTTTGGCCAATAGAGCTACCATCCGCCCACACAGCAACTTTATGTGAATGAGAATTTGGCACGAAACATTTTCCTCCTACCTCATAAAAATTAGTGACAAATACTGATTTTGTTAAGACAATGTTCTCCTCCCAAAATCTGTCCTAACCAATATGCAACTATAGGGTGACTCCATCTTGCACACCACACATGGTAGTCCAGTGAGCGTGGGGGTGGGTCCAGGCACTGCTGTTCTACCAAGGAAATGGAGGTGAAACAGACAATGATCGTGACTTCCATCTTCAGACAAAATACTATTTTCCCCCTGGCTTGCTGCCTTGTGGGTGGAATGTTTGGAAGAAGTTGAATTACTAGGAAGTTAGTCTTTTTTTAAAGGCATCCTATTTAGGGGGAGGGACGTGTGGAAGAATAGTATCAGTTCAAGGTCTTACCACCTAACTAGAGAAAAATCACAGGGTGGGTAAACTCTGCATATACTCAATGGCAAATAAATATTTTGTCAAGAAGTCATCAGCAGTATACAGGGATGAGTGATAGCATGGACAGAGATGCCTTAATCTCAAAATGAAGTGGAGAAGTAACTCAATCAAGCTTGCTTGCTTTCCTCCCTCCTCTTCTCTCCCACTCTCCTCATTTCAAAGAAAAGTACTATATGAATAATTGAGGCCAGGGGAATTTTTTTTCTTAAATAATTCAGGAAATTGCCTCAATTTTCCTCTTCACATTGCACTATATTTACTTGTGTAGACTTGGACCCTATCTCTATAATGAGACTCTTTTCTTATTGTATAATCAACAAGGTATTTATTTTCTTTGGCCTTAATTTTTTAATTGATTATGTGACACTTAACTGTATCAACCATTCATTGATCTGCTTGTTTTTTTTTCAGGGGGGAGGGGGTTGTTTGTTTTGTTTTTGAGGTAGTGTCTCACTCTAGCCAAGGCTGAACTGGAATTCATGATGCAGTCTCAGGGTGGCCTCAAACTCATGGCAATCCTCCATCCTCTGCTGGGATTAAAGGGGTATGCCACCAAGCCCAGCCCATTGATCTGGTTTTTAAGGAAGAGAATATAAAGTTAGACTAACCATCCTGGTCTTGACTTGCTGTCTGAGCCAGGAGGGTGATGATTAGTTGCAAAGCAGTGACCAACATTGTCTCCAGCTAGATGCTTTATTATATAACTAACAATGTAGACCTGTTCATTCAGAAGCTAGTAGGAACTTGGTCAGATTCCAGGGACACTAGACAAGAGATGATATAAGCATATTTAAGCTTCTTTCAAAAAGCACTAGAGCTAGGTGTGGTGGTACATACCTGTCATCTCAACACTCAGGAGATAAAGGCAGGAATATCTCATGCACAAAGCCAGCCTATACCTAAGGAGACCTTGTCCCAAAAATGATTTTTAAAGGCAGTAGAAAAGACATGAGCATAACTCTATATTAGATACTTGTCCAGTTGTCGTGATCAATTTCCTGACAAAATGCACATTAAGGATTAAATGACTGATTTTGGCTTACACTTTGAGGGTAAGGTCCACCATGGAGGGGGAGGTGTGGTGGGAGCAGTTGTCAGCTGTGGCTGCAGGTCGAGGAGGCTGCTTGCTCACATCTCAGTAGACCAGGAAGCCGAGAAGGTGGAATGACTACACCCAGATGGTTTCTCCTTTTTCCCTTTTGATTTAGTCCAAGCTCCTGGCCAATGGGGTGATGCCACCCACATTTAGGAAGGGTTTTTCCTCTCTGGAATGCCCTCACAGATACTTCACACATGTGCCTCACTAATACCCTAGGCATTTCTTAACATAATCAAGTTGATAATCAAAGTTAACCATCACACACCCATTATAGGTGATGTGCCAGAAATCTGGCTTTGAATTTGGAAATGGCTTTGAGTGGCCATCAGATGCTTCTCTCAAATTAGCTATTAATTAATTAGTGATCTTAGCTTTAATGGGCACATCGGTAATTTTTATGAAGCCAGATCTCACCAAACACATAGACTCTTGTTACTATCTATTTCAAGCATTTCTTGTTAGCAAAGTATTTCAAAATGTTAGATGTGGTTACAACTATGGAGACTCCAATTGTTACATACTTAATGGCAGCCTTCCATTTCACTGCTTTTGAGCAATACTTCCTGAAGAATTAAGTACTCAGAAGGCATCACCATGGACTCTGCTTGGATCACCACTTCCTCTTAATACCACGTCACAGCTCTTGATTGAAAGGAAGTATTCCTGCCTGGTAGTCTCTACTTTTACCCAGACATAAACAAGGACATGGTGGCCCTGACACGCTTGGCTAAATCCCTGGATGAAATCAAGCCCCACAGCAGGGGTTGTGTTATTAGCATGGCCATGACTCAGCGTCTGTAGATGCTCCTGGGACAAGTGACTCACGGTCCTCACGTTCTGTCACCTGGCTGCTTCCCTCTCATTGTGGCTTCCTCTTGCCTGCTTAGGTTTTATTGAATTTCATTTTGTTTTTCCTGTTAATTCCCCTTTTTGATTTTTCCCCTTTGAGTCCTTCTGTCTTTGTTCACTATCCTTGGTCTGCTGTTTTCCCCTTAATTTTTTTGTTGTGAAAGTATTTTCTGGCCTCTGACCCAATCCTGGCATATACAGGAAAGCTCCTGAACCTCTTGCTACCCACTGTCCCTAATGCTATGCAAATCACTGCTGCTAACCAGGAATATTCCCCCCTTTAGCCCACACCTATAGCTATGGACCAAGGAACTGCTTCCTTGGTCCTCAGGTCTAAGTAGGAACCATTCTCACACCTTCCAAGTATTCCTCATTGTCAGGCCTGATTACCAAGTACATAGATTTTGGGGTCAGATTAACTGGTGTTAAAGTCCAACTTTGGGGTCATCCATGGATTAGCTGTGACAAGAGGGTTGGCAGGAATGACCTGAGGGAAGAAAGACTGATAAGGCTCATGGTTTCAAAAGGCTCCACTCATGACTGTTTGGCCACGTGCCCTTGAGAACAAGGGAGAGGAGGAAGCATGTGACAGAGGACAGCTGCTCACATACAACAGACAGGAAGCAGAGAACTGCCAGCACTAACCTAGTTTTCTCCTTTCTTCCCCATTTTCAGGGTGCTTCCTTCCCCCCTCTGGAAATGCTGTCCAAACACACCCAGAGGAGTGCCTCACAATCTCCCAGATGATTCCAAATCCAGTCAAATTGACAATGATGATTAACCATCACAGCCAGCAAGATACACTCCCAGGACCTCAGTTTACGCCTCTGTAAAATGTGGGTTGTAAAAATCAAGGGAAGCAGTGGATGAGAAAGAAACACTTCACGTGGTCCTGACAAACACTGATGCTGACACTTGTGAACACTTTCGCCAGGCCCAGCATTCCAGTGACATCATCTCACAGCAACACTGAGGAATTTGAAACTCAGGATCCTCTCAGTGTGATCTTTAAGAACCATGGTAAGTGTTCCAGGAAAAAATCTTGGTGAATGGTGAACACTATTGTAGTTACCTTCACATAGCTGGGACAAAACACCAAAAGCAGCTGATGGGAAGAAAGGGAATTTATTTTGGCTTTCAGTCTTGAGGGGACACTTAATGATGGCAGGGAATAAAAGCATGGTACACGCAGAAGCTGTGTATCACTTCCTGCCACAGTTTGGTGGCAAACAGCAGCAAGAGAGTGAGCTGAGGTCTAGCAAGTGGGAGCCGGTGATAACACCCCTAAGCCTGCCTCCAACAACACACCTCCTCCGCCAGGCTCCACCTTCCTAAGTGCTACCAGCTGGGGACCATGCATTCAAAACACCGAATTCAACCCATCAGGGGACCTTGATGAAAAGTAGTCCCTTGCCTGGCCCAGGCAGCTGTGGTGGAGAAAACAGTGAGCTTCCTATCTTCCACAGTAACTGTTCCAGCTCCTGGAAACCTCCTCTACTTACCTTAGTCCTGGAGAAACTAGATTTGGGGTGCAATGGGAAAGGAAAATCGCAACCTTGCATTTGCCAAGGGAGGAGTGATGCCACAATAGGAGCCCCAGGGGAGGACACCACAGGTCTCCAGGAAGGCCAAGCAAAAAGAATCTATGTGTAATGAAGGCCCAACCAGGCAGGGCAGCTTGCCTAAACTTTCTTGTCTAGATACCCAGACTTTGATTTGGGAATTTTCCTCTGCTCAACCCCTCCCCCCATCAAGGACTCAGCAGGACAGAGATTGCAGACTTTGGCTACAGGCTAATACAGACATTTCCAGCATCACTCACAGTCAAATATCTTTGAACCTCTGGTCCACTATGGCCTAGTGTAAATGGGTAATCAGACCTGCAGGTATTAATTAAACTTATGGTTCTATTTATTGTAGGACCCTGGGGATTGAGTAGACAGAAAATAGCAATAAGTACTTCTGAATGTTCTCTTTGGCTTAATTACTGTTCCATAGTTAGTCCATCAAATTGATATACAATCAACAAGGCTGTACTTTCCCCCGCCATACTGCTCATTTAGAGAGAGAATGCTCCAGGTCTGCCAGCAGCTCTCTCTCTCTCTCTCTCTCTCTCTCTCTCTCTCTCATTGTCTGTGCTCAGAGCAGGGAAGACCTCAGAAGGTCTTTCATCCAGCCTACACATATCATCTTGGCAGTAATACCTCTCTTCCCTAGAAGCATCTTTCTTTTTAGATATAATCGTGATTGTCACTGGATGGTCCTCCACAGAGATCAGGCCATCAGACCCAATCTAAGCAGCTCCATCCTGTGACTTCTACGCCCTCATATTTGGCCAGCACAGATAATTAAAAGTATAGATTCCTGAAATCTAAAGGGACTTTGGAGGTTATCTAATTTAATAGCTTCATTTTACACAAGATGAAACCGAGAACAGAGGAACAAAGCGGTTTCACTAGGGTCACAAAATGACTGAGTAAGGGAATTCTGGGTTGCAATAAAGAAAGAGCCACTCAAGCTAGCTTAATTAAGTAAAGAACATTTATTAGAAGGGTGCATGGACTTTCACGGGATCTAGTCAGGGCTTTGCAGGAAGTAAAACTCACCAATGCGCTCTCTCTCTCTCTCTCTCTCTCTCTCTCTCTCTCTCTCTCTCTCTCTCTCTCTTTCTCTCTCTCTCTTTCTCTCCTCTGCTCCTTCTATAGCTCTGCTCCCACCTTGTTTCTGGAAACTCTGAGTTGCTATGGTACAAAATCTGAGCTCACTGTATTATGTTACCTTCTAGTTTTGGGATAATATACCTGATGGAAAGCAACTTAAAAAAGAAAGGATGAATTTGGCTTACAGTTTTGAGGGGAAGTTTCATGGAGGGGAAGGCATGGTGGCAGGAAGGGGAAGCCAGATGGTTGGATTTCAGCCAAGAAGTAAAGAACTAATAGAAGTGGGGCTGAACTATCAAATCTCAAGGCCTGCTGCCAGTGACTCCCTTCTTCCTGCAAGGCTCCACCTCCAAATGGTTCCACGACCTTCACAAACAGAGCCACCAGTTAGGGACCAAGTGCTCAACATTTTACATTCAAACGACAACACACACCTTCTAGTTAATGCTCAACGCCTTTCCTGTCTCTTCAACTTCAGCAAGTTATGAATTTTATTGTCTCATCTTGAAGCTAGAGATTAGGTACAATAATACATAGGAGAATAGATCCCCAGGCTCCCCTTTCTACAGGCATATTAGACAGACACCTGACAGAGGAGCAGAACTGTGAGGATCAATCTCCATTATGGACTTCATTGAATCTTGAATCATCTAGGTGACAAGTTCCCAGGCATGTTTGTGAGGGAGTTTCTAGATGAGATGAATTGAGGTTTGAAGTTCCACCCTCACTGTGAGCAGTTTCACTCCATGGGCCGGGATCCTGGGTTGAATACAAAGGAGAGAGAAAGCTGAGCATCAGCAAACATCACTCTTTGCTTCCTGACTATGGGACACAATGTGACCAACCGCCTCAGGCGCCTACAACCATGATGGCCCGTGAGGCCAGGCACAACAAATTCATTGGTATTTCTATCTTCCCTATGCTGTGTCTTTCATTTTTCCTGTAGCAGTTACCTTCTTATTGCTAAGACAAAACATCTGACCAAAAGCAGCATAGGGAAGGAGGGTGCTTATTTCAGCTCATAGTTACAAGGGAGTTTCATCATGTCAAGGATAATATGGCAGAGCAGGAAACTGGCTCACACCTTGTCACCACAGTTTGGAGGAAGCAGAAGCTAGTAGTAAACACTTTATAGGGATGAACTAATAAACCTCAAGGTCTTCCCTAGTGGAAACTCTCCTCCAACAGGGATCCACCTCCCAAAGTTTTCATAGCTGAGGACTGAGTATGACTGTAATCATAAACACATGAGGTTATTGGGGACATTTCACATTCGAATTACCAGACTCCCTATTTGAAAACTCAAATGAACCCAGGAAAATAGTAAAGGCAAACTCTTCCTTTATTTTTAATAGTATTTATTTATAAGAAAAGAGAGAGAAATAACAGGTGCATCAGGCCCCTTGCCACTGTAAACACACTCCTGATGCATGTGCCACTTTGTCCTTCTGGATTTACAAGGATACTGTGGAGTCGAACTCTGCCCATCAGGCTTTGTAAGCAAGTTCCTTTAACTGCTGAACCATCTCTCCAGCCCTCTTCCTTTCTTAAGTTGTTTTTATTAGATATTTTGTCAAAGCAATGAGAAAAGTAACAAAACTGGAAACAGATTTTTCCAATTCTGCACCCAGAACCTTCCGCCCATCTACTATCTTATGCTACTTCTCAACTTCATCTTTCAGTTGAAAAGGACAAGAATTTATGGCTAGAATTGCTTAGGAAATGGTGGGTGGTTATAAAATGTAGCCTTAAACAGCCACATGTGAAACAGAAAAATTATAGGAGATCCCTCAATACTAAACCCCCATCTATTAGTACATTAGAGAGAGAGAATAGCAACGACAAATATGGATAATCTGAGCCCAGAAACTGGCCTCCCTTCTGCATAAATGAAGTTCATGAAACAGTGTGCTGAGTGGTCTTACAGGTCCCTAAGAAGAACCTCTAAGGAGAAACCCCGACAAGTGAGGAGTGGAGTGCCATAAAGTCACCCTGCTTCTAGATGACTCAGTAAGGGTAGTAACAGTTCATCCTGGAGTAGCTAAACTGCTTTGGCTAGAGATTAGTGTTTGGAAGGAACCACACTGTGCTGTTTCAAATTCAAATGTTACTTATCTCTCTATCTCTTCATGTTCCATTAAATATCCTTTTGCTTAGTGAATGAGACCAGGTACAAGCAATTTCATTCATGTTTCTGTCTTTCCTTGGCTGCCTCTTTCATTCTCCCTATTTGGAAAGAGAACTTAAATGAACCCAGGCAGGCAGTAAAGGCAAGATGTATATAAACACCAAGAGTGTGAATTGCTATGAAGCATGTCTCCAGGAAAGGACTGAGCTGGAGGTCAGAGAAACAAGTTCCAGTCCTGGGCGTGGGACAACCCAGCTATGGGACAAGATGGAGAGTCACTTTTTTCCTGAGTGTGTAGTGTAATAGAGTGTGCAGTGGGTGGTCTCTTGATCCATTCTTATGGATATCCAGCCATGCCTTCATGAACCTGAATCATTCTAGAAGTTTCTATTCATCTCCTAGGACATGAGGAGTTATACTGTTGCCTGGCTGAGGAAACTTGTTCAGCTCCTGCCTCAGGGACAAAGTGATTTTTGTGAGCAAGTTATCTTCTTCCCACCTAAGAACTCAGATCCTCAGTAGGAAAAAACAAAAAACAAAAAACAGGAGTTTGGGAACAGAATGGTAGATCTTGACCTCTCCCAGTTTGAGGCACCTTTGAGAATGCACTGTAGCACTGACTTTTCCTGAGGAGATGTGCACAAACATTTATTCACACACCCCACCACCACCCCATGGGACACTGACAGAGGTCACAGAAACAATGCCATCCAAGTCCAGCTTATTGGGCTGATCTATGGGGACATGAGCAAGGAGTTACCTACCAAAGACAGCTGATTCCGAAATAGTCTCCCTGCAGAAAAGTCCTACCCCAGCATGGTAACGGCCCCAAAGCTGCATTATTAGAGTCCCCCTCATTCGACCTTCTATCATTGACATACTCTAGTACCTCCTGTCACCACATGCAGTTGGGGCAGAATGACATAGAGCTGGTGAGGAAGATGGATACAGGTGGGGAGGATTGGCTAGAATCTCAGGAGGGTCTAATGACCCTCTTCTTTGAGGGAACATGAACACTCCAATGTTGTGATGGCTGATACATCCAGGTAGTCACAGCTGCTCTGATATAAGGTGAAAATGGCCAGTTCAAGCATCTAGGAGGCTTCCTCAACATGTATAAGCAACTTAAGCTCAGTTAATTATTGAAAACTCTCCCCAACCCTGGTCCAGGTTCAAAAGCCCCAAGTTCATATCTCTGGAACTAGGTAAACTCTGAGGCATTTCCAGAACTGGGAGGGGGTGTCTGTAAATACCAATTATCTGACAGGAAAACATTTCAGTCCTTTATGAATTTGTAAGATCAACTCCACCTCGCCTTTAACAGATGAATAAATTGAAAGCCGAAGAACTTGAACTGGCTATCTATAATCAGAGAATGTAGGGATTGAACCAGAGTCTCTGTCTTCTGGCTTCAGTCACAAGCTGTGCAAAAGGCTGGGCAGAGCCTGGGTGAGGCTCACTTATGGAGCCCTGGCTCCTTCCCTGGAAGGCATGTTTGTTACTGTGATTTCCTGACTGACGAGGGCTGACAGGACTTGTCGTGGAGACCCCAGTGAGAAGACCAGATGCCACCTTGTGATGCATTGGTTACAATACCAGACAGCACTGGAAATAATGCCCCAAACTAATGTGCAGCTACAGCTAGCTAGAGAGCAGCTTTGGTGTGTACCAAGCCTGGTCTCATTTCAAAGGGCAGAGGAAAGTGATTTATATATATGGTTCCTAATGGCACCATCAGAATTCTGCCCTCCCCAGCCAATCCAGGCAAAGGGAATGTGTGCCCTCTCATTAGAGAGATCTCTAGCCTGGGAAAATAGTTCATTGATGCCCTGCCTACCTTCTGAAGCCTGGGGCTTTTAATAACAATACTACCCAGTCATGTCACATCCCATAAATCACATGCTTGGGAGAAGACTTGAAGTGTTTTCTCAAATTTGTATAAAATCCAGGGTTTTTTTTTTTCTTTCTTTTTTTGCCAGTCTGGGTGAGCAGTGGGTGTCTGGGTAGGTGGATTGAGTGACAAGCCAGCTCCCCTTGTAGAGCGCTTTTAAAAAAGAAGTCAGCGAGATATCATTTGGGAAAATGACAGGCAGATCATGTACCAGTGCTGCGGATGAAAAGCGGTTTAAATCCATCAGAATCCTGAATTCAGAACAGCCGGGTCCAGAGAGGGAGGGAACCGAACTCTGCTAACCTCTGTCAGCACCAAGCATTCCTTTCAAGCAAATCCCCAGAGGGACGTCTCAATAGCTCTCTCTTCTCTTTCAACTTCTCGCAGCCAAAAGAGAGGCCTCATCAGCGCCATCACAAGGAGAGCAGCCCCCACTTGTCCCCTCAGAAGCACCCCCACACTCCTCACCCTCCCTGTACCGGCTGTGACAATCTCCCAATTATTCCCTCTACCTGCCATGTTAGAAAGGAAAGTGCGTGCGTTGCCAGAATTTCAGTCTGAGGACATGCCACGGTGGCAAAGCCATGACATGGGAACAGATGGGAAACTTCTCAGGAACAAAACATGCACACATACCAAAAAAAAAAAAAAATGGATTCTGGCTTTGAAGTGGATATTCAAGCTGCAGCTTTTAAATCTCCTGAAAAGCCCAAACTCAGATCCGACATACTTAGGCAGTGTCCTTATTTATGTCTCTGGTGAAGGAACTGAGTATTTAGCAAGTGAGGACATTCATGTTTAGAGCACTGAGCAATTTTTTGCTGGTTTTTTTTCATTCTCCCCCCCAAAAGATTGCTTCCATCAAAGTGGATATGTAAGTTAAACACCTCTAAAAACCCATGAGTTCCAGGAATCCTGTATAAATGCACGCTGAGCGCGTGGGTTAAGGTGACTAAAAAGAGCTGTGTGTTCCTCTCCTCTCAGCTGGCGAACCAGCTGCCTGGCTTGTCTGTTGTTAATGCCACAGTTGAGATTTACTGGTGCTCCAACATGCCGACGACGTAAATTTCTGCAAAGACAGCCTACATGTGCAAAGAGAAGGGCAGAACTGAAGCCATTATCCAGCTGACTCAAGCCAAAAGAGACATTAGTTTCAATTACCTGGGTTTTCAGGAGGAAGCCTTTTTAACTTTCATTATCAGGATAATTACCTCAACTCTCACCTTTTGTCCGTGCAATCAGAATCCCAAAGTTTTAATCCTCTGTAGCAAACTGCCACCTTTTAAAGCTCTTTTGGAAGTGGTGGCAATGGAATTTAGAAGTTCGCTCCAGGCAGGTGAAGAGCACACCTTCAGGACTGTGGGTTCCTGCAGCTTTGCTGGGAAGAGTCCTCCAAGGAGGAGAAACCCTGCTTTGACAAAGTAGTTAGCACAGGATGGTACACCACTTAGCAGCCACACGAGATTCAAATCCTTTGGACTTTGTTGGAAAAAGACAAAAAAAATCAACTATAAGCAATTGAGATGGTTAGGTTTTGTTGTCAACTTGATCTTTTTAATTATCTTGGATGGGTCTCTGAGATTGTTTACAGGAAGGCAGCCCTCTCAGTCAGGGGTAGGATTAGGGAAGCTCAAGGGAGCTAGAAACAAACATCCCTTTCTGGGAGGGTAGTGCAGGAAGGAAATTCCAGAGACTCAGGAAGCCAAGTCTGGGAAAGGGTTACAAGACCCCACCCTACAGCTATATAAAGGGGAAGGAGATCCCTGTCTTCCCCTGCCTGTGTGCTGTTGTGTGTTTGGTACTGGTAATGGTTTTCTCTCTCTGCTTGGATCTGTGAAAGGGGGACAGCCTTTTTCTCCATTATGGAACTTCCCCTGTGCTCTGTAGATTCAATAAATCCTTTCCTCCCATAACTGCCTGGTTTGGAGGGTCATCCCAGCGGCGTGAGGCTGAGACGGAATCTAGGTCCACAATTTCTATCTCATGACAAATTTTTCTTACTGATAAATTTTCTTTATTTTTCTATTTCTGGATGTGGTATGTGTCGTATATAAATGTGTGTGTGTAGTATATACATGTGTGCATGCGTACCCACCTGCATCAGGGGACATTCTCCCTTGGTGGCTGGAGCAGATTATTAGGTGTGCTGCTCTTTTATTCCTCCACCTGTTTTCATTCTTGAAAACATCCAGAACTTGTTGGGTTTTTTTTCCAGCCCTGGTGACTCCCTGGTATCTGCTCCCCTTTGAGAGCCTGAGGTTACAGGAGTACATGGCCACAGCCAGCTGTTTATGTGGGATCTGGAGATTGGAACTCAGGATATTTCAGGCCCTCTCAGACCCTCATGACACTCCAGCCCTCTTGATAAATTTATTAATCCCCTCCTCTTTTCTGAATAGGGAAGAATTGGATGAATAATGGAGAAATTTTTTAATGATATCAAGGTCTATATATGTGTGTTCTCTTTCATGTCTCAAAACAAGTTCATATCCAGTGTTCACACAGTGGTTTCATCAACTCTCATCTTTTCACTAAATCAAAGTGAGGGGAGTTCCCAGGGTGTGCTTGATGCTGTGTGTCCCAACACCCATGTTTCCCTGCCTAAGACCAGGGGAGTCAGAGCTCCTGTGTACACCATCATCATGGTCACCAGCATCATCACTAGGCCACACAGACTTGTAAGAGTGACTTTGGTGTGTATATCTTCCTCTGCCCCCTAGCCCCCAGTCTATTTCCTGAGGGTCCCCCGCCTGACCACAGTCCTCCCTATTCCTCCTAGGCCAACTAGAGCTCCATTTCTAGTTCGCATTGGTAAGCCTCTGCACTTGGTCCTTGATCTTTGACTTCCTAACCACATGACTGAAAGAAATATGGCCACCCAGCATGTTGACCTATTCTATTCCTCATGTATCTACCCACATTCCTGCTCCAGCTAATAGCAACATTCCCACATACTAAACCCCACATCTCTCGGCTCTTTTCCTTCATGAATCAATCAGAATATTCTAACTTGCAACAAGCTCAAAGGAACCAGGAACCTACTCTGTGCCCGCTGTGCAGAGCCAATTCCTCTGAGACCCAATGTCCTCCAGTGAAATGACCACCCTGGGCATCCCTGGGTTGCATCTGGGGTCCCGCTAACACCACCTGTGATGGCTGAGTTCAGAGAGCAAAGTAAATGAAATACAGCTATGTTGGCTTCTGCTCCATTAGGAAAGGGAAAAATCAATGTTTGCCAAATGTAGAAGGACAAAATCAATAGCAAAAGAAATTTTATTTTCAACCTTCTGAGGGAGTATTACAAAGAAGAGAGAGTGAAAATTATTATTATTTATTGATGTATATAGCACCTTCTGAAAGCCCCAAAGTGTTTTATAGAATTACAAACTGCTGTGGTCTTTTTCTATGTACAGAGCCCCTTGTCCCTCCCGCTCACACCCAGCTCTCCCTGGAAGGGGTGAACACATGAAATACTAGGGCACCATAACATGGCATCTGTAGAGGGTTATTTAAAACCAGAATCTTCTTTATATATTTAAAAGAGAAAGACATCATTATCAGGGTGACAGGGACAGCACAACTTTATCTCGTGGAAAGTTCCAGGGGAGGAAGCCTCCCCTCTAGATTTTACACAACATCATTATATATGTTGTTTGGCAGAGTGAAGAGCAAACTGCTCTCCTCCCTTCTCCAATATTCCTTGGTTGGAACACGCAGCTCATTTGAGGAGAATCAGACACCTGCTGCCAACATCTTAATGCAGTTCCTGGCAGAGAGTTTTGATAGATGGCTTCAAACCCAAGGGTGTAAAAGACTGAACAAAACTTTCCAGAGGATGAATTGTCACAGGGTGAGACAGCGGGATGCATGTAGGGCCTCTGAGGTTGGCAGCTGTCTGAGAAATCCACAGGGGGGGTTGTCAAAATGAGATCCTGTAAGGGCAGAGAGGTTTATGCACCTGCTTTCTTCTCGTTCGAGCTTTGTAATGATCTTTTGAGAAAAAGGGAGATAGCAACTATCCATAGAATTTACACAGGCTTGTGAAGTGCACATGACCAACCCAAAACCACTGGGCTAAGAACAGATCCTGGTGTTCAGGGTCCCTAGAGTCAGAAGGAAAGCAGAAGATTCAGTTTTCTACCCCAAACACGAATAACCACCTCCATGCACCCCTGTGTTGCTGTGAAAATACCTGACAAAAATAACTTGCTGGAGGAAAAAATAATAATGATTTTGGCTTATCGTTTCAGAGGTTTCAGTCCATCATGATAGGGAAGGCATAGCTGAGTGGCTCCATTCATGGTGACGTAGCACATGGCAGAGCTTGTTCACATCGTGGCAGAAAACATAACAGAAACCAGGAACAGGTGTGAGCATCTTCTGAAGACCAACTTCTTTCAGCTGGTGCTCCTAAAAGGTCCCACAGCCTCTCAAATATCACTAGCCAGGAAACAAGCATTCAAAGCACGAGTCTTTCAAACCTTTAAGATTTAAAACATAACAGGATGAAATTGGGGAGAAGGCTCAGCAGTTAAAGGCACTCACTTCCAAAGCTTAACAGCACACATAAAGCCAGATACATAAAGTGATGCATGAATCTGGAGTTCATTTACAGTGGCACTAGGCCCTCACATACCCATTCATTCTCTCTCTCTCTCTCTCTCTCTCTCTCTCTCTCTCTCTCTCTCATGATTTTTTTTCAAAGCTTAACAGGAGGCAAGTGTAAGAATGACAATGAGCTGAGAAATGATAGGTGAGTGTTCAAGTGTTCAGTACTAAATTAGACATCTCTATCACACCCTCTGAGGTTCAAGGACCATTGTGGAAAAAAATGGAGAAAACAACATAAGAGCCAAAGGATGGGGAGGAGTGCTGTGGAATGCTGTCTTCCAAATACAGAATAGCAGTTGCATTCATTGGGTGATGTGAATGTAAAATTTCCCCCATAGCCTCAAGTATTTGTGATGAAGCTTCTTACTGAGTCCTCAGCTGGTGGAGCCTTGCTGGGGAGGCGTGCCTTGAGGTTGTTTCATCTAGCTCACTAGCTGTTCTGAGTTAGCTCGCCCTTGCCTCTTTCTCTGCTGATATGACCCTGTCCCCTTCTCTGCTTTTCCTGTCATTATGAAGCTCTTCCCTCAAAACTCTAAGCTGAAATAAACCTTTTCCTCCCATCTCTTCTCTCCTGGGTTAGGAATGGCTTTTGGGCCACAAAGAGGCCCTCTCCTGGTGAAGAGAAACAAGACAGAAATGGAAGGGCAGAGCTGTCTGTCACCAAACCAAGCAAGTCCTGAAAGCTTGGGAGTCTGTCCCTGCTTCTCCTGTGATGAGCCACATTCTTCTTGGACCCCAGGAGTCACCCACATCAGCCTTTAAAGCCAATCCCCCTTTTTTCTTACTTTTTCCCAAGCTAGCTTGAGTTGGGGTTCTGTCATTTGCTACCCAAGGGTCCTAAGGGACATTATGACACACACAATCTTCACTCCCAGAGCCACCCAGCTGCCTCTCGAGACTTTACCAGAAGAATTCCTCAAGCACATAATATCCCACCAAGGGCTCTGAGACCCCAGAAGAAGAAAAGATGAATACATAAGTGTGGGGCCACAGATATCATCAGATAGGCAAAACTCCATGTGCTTTTTGTAGCAGTGAATCAACAGACATACCTCCTTGCTTTTTTTGCTTCGTTTGTACTTTTATTTTAGGGGCAAAGTCTTACTGTGTAGTGCAGACTGACCTGGAACTCACTATGTTGCCCAGTGTATCCTTACAACAATACTCCAGCCTCAGACCCCTGAATGTTGGCATTTCAGGCATGAGGAATCATGTCAGCCGAACCTCATTTTGCCTAGGCGCTCTATTTCCAGATCAACTTTCTTTTCCTTCCTTGTGGCCTTCTAGTCACAGCAAAGGAAAGTCCCTCCTGCCAGGCCACTGTCCAAACCATGGGTTATCTTAGGCCACACGGAGTGTGGGGAAGGAATGGAGGCGGATGAGAATATTTCTTCCTTTGGATTGCTGAGTTGAGCAGGTAAGGGGATTTCTAGTTGAACACACTGAGTAGAGCACAAATGTGCACGATCCTTCATTCACAGCACAGGGTAGGTTCCCTGGTCAGCTCGAGTCGGCCACTTGTTCATTACACTTCTTGGGTAAATCAAAACAGCTTCTAAAAGGGAAGGAAGGGGCTGGAGAGATGGTTTAGCAATTAAAGGCGCTTGCTTGCAAAGCCTGATGGCACTGGTTTAATTCCCACATAAAGCCAGATGTATTGTCAAGAGGCATTGGCATGTTTATCAGTCCTTCATTCATTCTCATCTCCTCTCCTCTCCTCTCTCTCTCTCTCCCTCCCTCCCTCCCTCCCTCCCTCTTCTCTCCAAATAAACGAAAATATTAAAGGGAAGGGGGGGGAAATGAATGAGCTCTTCATAGTCCTATATCTGGCAAATTCACACAGACACAAAGCTAAATATAAAAAGACTCCATCCACTCAGGTCAGCACAGTGTGTCAGGAATCTGCTCTTGAAAATGCCATGTCACGTGGGAGTCACTATCCTCTGGTTCAGAAGGAGGTGACTGGCCCTCCAGATGGACTTGACATTGTGAGGCAACATCAGCTTGATGGCCATCAGGTTCAAGAACAGCAGAGATGGTCCCTGCTGGCTTCTTGAGAGTAAAGCAGGAGGGGAACACAAGACTTAGGTCAGTAGAACAAATGTATATTATAAATGTCTGAGAGGCCCATCTCTGCTTGGTATATTATTTTCTGCTATAACCAATTCTATAATCAAGATGAATTCATTTGCAGAGCCCCCTGCAGTCTGAAAAGGCAGGGCCCCTGTTTCAAAATCATTAAGCCTCTCCAGGCAATGACAGACCAAGCACAGGCCCCATACGCCTGCACAGGTTGCAATGCCCATGAAGTCAGCCATGATTTGCATAAAATAAATGTTTATTAATGCTAAAACAATGCTTGGAAATAACCAGGACTAGAATCAGAAGGGAGTCAAGATTGTCCCTGCTCCCAGGAAGCAAACCTATGTTGATCTCTTTAGGGGTTCTTCCTTTCAAGATATATGTATGTGTGTGTGGTATATATACATGTGTGTATGTGTATGTTTGTATGTGTGTGGCCGTGTGTGTGTGTGTGTGTGTGTGTGTGTATACATTCATGCCTGTGTGCTTATGATTGTGTAGACCAAGGGTCAATGTCAGGCATCTTCCTGCCTCATCTTTTTTTTAATATTTTATTTATTCATTTTCAAGCAGAAAGATAGATAGAGAGAGAGAGAGAGAGAGAGAGAGAGAGAGCACACCAGGGCCACCACCATGTGGGTCTGGCTTATGTGGGTCCTGGGGAATTAAACCCGGGGCCTTTGGCACTAGAGGCAAATGCCTTAACCACTGAGCCATCTTTCCAGCCCTGCCTCATCTTTTGAAGCAGGGTCTTTTCACAGAACCTGGAGCTCACTGGTTTGGTTACTCTCTCTAGAGAGTCTCCTGTCTCTGCCTCCCCAGCTCTGGGATTACAGTTCATCCCATCCAGCTTTCTACAAGGTGATGGAGATTTGAACTCAGGTCCTCATGCTTATACGGCAAACTCTTTACCCACTGAGCCATCTCCCCAGCCTCATCTTTTGAGATTTTTAGAGGGTTCCCACTATTAAATCAAGTTTGGAAAGCATTGATCTCTAGGAGCAGTTCTGCAGAATTCAGGGTTCAGTGGTGCTCATAACTAGACTCTTACCGAATCAATTCAGGAATGGATTGAATAGGCGAAAGCATCGAGATTGAGCTCACATCCTGGGGAAGCCATACACCAGCCTGTGAAATTCAAATCTCTTTAGAGAACACTGTTCACCATAAATAATCTGTGAGGTTATGGGCTGCTCTGACCTTCCCCTGTGCTAAACCTTCTCCTATCAGCAAGGTGTCCCGATTTGTTCTTTCTTTAAATTTTCATTCTCACTCACAGCCTTAGTCCCTGCGATTAGCACCTCAGATCAAAGCGGCTGTCTGAAGATGTCTGATCCTTAAAGAACCGGTCAAACACCGGGATACTTGCAGTGACCTTGGGCTGCTCTTTCACGGCAAAGGATGGGGATGCTTAGCAAGCATTTTCCCAGAAATGAGTGTAAATTGCAGGAAACGGTGTATAAATTAAAGGAACTGCCTAACCTAATTAGCCACACAGGAAATATAATGGGTCTGGAAAACAAAAGTGTAATTTATGAGGAGATATCAATTGAAATAATGTAAATAATGGGTATTTTTTGCTCTGTAGTTTCCACTTCCTTGTGAAGCGGAGGCTGTCGTTAGCAAAGGAAGTGCTTCTGAGAGCCTAGAAGGGTTCTCTATTAAAAAGATTGCTTCAGAATGTCACAGCACCTTCAGGAAGATCCCTAATTAATTGTGTGACTTTTCATAAGATACATAATGACCTCAGAGATTCTCCCCCTCCTCCCATTATCACAACCACTCCTATCAAATCCTGCTGAGCTGAGCTCTTGGCTAGACTTCTCCAAGCAGAGCTCTCTGAGTCGTGCCATCATTGGATGGGGAATTTCTCATCCAATTTTGGCTCCCGCTTCTGTTTCCCTCCAGAGCGGTCAGATGTTGGCTTGAGCATCATTTGTCTGAATGAAGACAACCACTGGTATTCGTGTACAACTCTCCCCGAGCTGCCTGAGCCAACTTCCTCCTGGTTTCACCTTTTTCTATGACTTGGAGCACTGAGCTTCGACATGCAAAAACATCCTTAGAGAGTTAATAAGGCCAGAGGCTCATTACGCAGATGGAAACACGCCACAAGCCTGTAATGATGAGCCATGTGTACTAGAACGGAAGCCCAGGCTCAGATATAGACCTCTGGACTCGTTCTTCTATGGAATATAGTGTGATAATTCAATATATGTCTACAGTGTGTAACAGATGGACCAGGGTATTTCCCAGTCCTTAAACACTTTTTTTTTATGGTGGGAAGCAAACGGAGGGAAACTACACTTTTTCTTTTTATTCTTTATTTTTTTAATATTTTATTTATTAATTTCCAAGCAGTGAGATACAGAGAGAAAGAGAGAGAGAGAGAGCACAAGGGCCACCACCTTGTGGGTCTGGCGTATGTGGGTCCTGGGGAATTAAACCCAGGGCCTTAGGCACTGGAGACAAGTGCCTTAACCGCTGAGCCATCTCTCCAGCCCCTACTTTTTCTTTTTAATATAAAAGAAAACCTTAACTTGTATATTTTAGTGCATATTGTTTAGATACCTGATGGTTACTTTCCTTAACTCTTTTTTTAAACTTTCTTTATTGATAATTTTCACACATATGTATACTGTGTTTTGAACATAATTCCCTCCCATTACCTTCTTTTAACCCCCCCATATCCCTTTGCACTGAAACCCTTAACTTTAAATATATGTATTTTTTATTGAGGTTAGAGAGATTTCTATGTGGTCAGGGCATTGCCTGTAAAGCCTAACAATTTGGATTCAATTGCCCAGTACCTACATAAAGCCGGTTGCACAAAGTGGTGTGTGCTTCTGGAGTTCGCTTGCAGTGGCTGGGGCCCTGTCATGGCCATTCTTTCTATCTGTCTCTCTTCTCTCTCTCTCTGCTTGCAAATATTTGTATTTATTTATTTGAGAGAGAGAGTGAGAACGAGCCCATGGGCATGCAAGATTCTCCTGCTGCTACAAAGAAATTCCAGACACATGCTTCATTTTATGCATCTGGCTTTACCTGGATACTGAGAAATCAAACCCCAGCCAGCAGGCTTTGCAAGCAAGTACCTTTTAACCACTGAGGCCTCTCCCCACCCCTACCCCTTAACTCAAATAGACGTGTCCAATCTGCAGCCTATGGGCCACAAGAATCCCTAGGTAGCCATGAATGTGGCCCACCACATCTACAGATGGCAATATCATGTTTGAATTCCAAAATACACCCCTGCTTTTGGGTATCAATGGGATGATAGACAAACACCCTCAGTGTCAGACTTCCTACATTCTCTAGGTCCAAGTTGCTCATGAGAAGGGCAAGTTGGATAGACTAGTCAGTGGAACAGGAAACTTTAAGGAGTCTGTTCCATTGCTGGAACAGAAGTGCTGCTGATCTCCTGCCAAAGCTCAGGCCTCTTCTCTGACTCTTGCATCAACCTAGGGGGGCCTGCAGTCTGCACCCTGCAGACTCACACCTGCCTAGAGGACTCTCCCACCGTAGTCCCCCCCCTTCACAGAGGAAAGGGCTGCACGTGCTCCCCTCCTGCTGGGGTGAAGCAGCCTCTCCCTCCATGTGCCCACCTTGACAGTGCGATTAGTGTGGTCAGGACACAACCCTGCCTCCCAACCACTCCTCGCTCTAAAGACCTTTCTTTCCATGGGATAACATCGCGGAAGAACTTGCAAAAGTCCATTCTAGAATTTTTATTAGTTCTCATTCCTATTGATAATTCAATCAGCCAATGGCCAGAAGTTGGAGACCCAGCTTACCAGCCCTCCCTGGCTGTGTCTTTTATGATAACGAGAGGCAAGGGTTTCTGGGGATTGGGAGTATTTTTGAAGGCAGAAATAGCGCTGTTTATTTCGATACAAAGGAAAAAGAAAACCTCGCCTCTTCCTCATTCTTATTTCTGGCCATCACAGATATCCTTCTTTATAATTACTTGGGCTATTGCTATTATGTCCGTCATTTTCACTATTTACTATTATGGGTATTTAGAGGCTCATAAAAACGTGAGCTTCCTCAATGCTTTCACAGTGCAAGAGATAAATCAAGAGCATTGGCTGCTCGGGTGAAACCTGACTGGGAACAGCTGGCTGGCTCTCTTGACTAAATATTTACAAAAGGTATGTTTCTATCACTGAGTGACACCAAGCGAGTACAACAATTTATCAATCATTTTGTTTAACACCGATCCCCACGGAAAGGGTGGATTCCAGCTTACCAGTAAGAGTACTGTATGCTAATCAATTCACTTCCCTTGTGTTTTGATAACAGCACACTTTGCACAGAGACCAAACAAATGTTTTACAGATAGAAAGAGAGGAGGAGGGAGGGCAAGGCTGAGTATCAGACGTGGTTCACACTTGGTCCTCCGGGTCCAGAGCAGGGAGAGTGGACACGTGAAGGGGCATCCTGGGTACTTCATTCTGGATAATCTTGTTAATTCTGGGGAAAGTGCAAAGCCAGAGACCGGAAGGCTCCTGAATTTGAATGGAGAAATGACAGGTGGCTCTGAGGAAGGCTCACTAAGAACAGTTCTGGCCATCATGATCCTCAGCCTCCTGGTAAAAGCCAGAGAAGCCAGCTGACCACACAGGCCAGGGACATAGCCATGAATGTCAGCAAAGCCAGCTGAGAGAGGGATTTTGACAAGATGGATACGGAATCGTCCAGAACCTTCACTCAAAACAGAACATGTAGGTAGCAAAACCAAGACAGAGAGGTACAAGACATATAACAAAACTAGATGACAAGATTTCTTTACAGTTCCCAAAAACAAGTGGGAGTGGCTGCTTCAAAGTCCCCATGTGTTGTCACCTGAGAATAAAAGACAGAGAAGAAGTGGCCACCTGGGAGCAGAGCCACACAACCAGCGGGTTGAAGTGTTGCACAGATAAACATCTTGGTGGCTTTCCACAATATCAAATCAATTGAATAACAATAAATTCACAAGGTGTAACAGTTTTAATGATTACTAACCCTCAGTTCACAAATTATACCTCACACAGTAAAGCATGTGAGTGTGCGCGCGC
>PVHP010006930.1:0-58604 GCA_004024765.1 Zapus hudsonius | reverse complement strand
ACTGGGATGAGTACTAAGATATACAGGATCCCTTGCCACAAGGACTAATACAGACAGCCCACAGAGGAGGATATACAACTGATCAGGGATGGGGAGGGGGGGAATTGGGGAATTCGGGATAACAACGCATGGTTTGCCCACTAAATAATGTAACTCATTATGGACAATAAATATATATTAAAAAAAAAAAAAAAAAAGTTAAATCTAAACTATTTCTGGTCCAAGCGTTTTGGATAAGGATATTTGAGCTGCATTATATTGGTAGCTACCCTAGGGAATAATTAAATATTAACACTTGAGTTAATATTATCCCACTTCACCCTTCCTACTTCATATTTCAAAGGATATCATTTCAGTGAGGTGGCTCCATCCCTCATACTACTGTGCTGTGCCTTTCACTTTAACATTGTCAATCTTCGACCTTGTAATACATATTGTGCCTTGAGTAAGTCATCTGACCATAAGAAAATTAATAAAACAGTTTTTATATTGAACCACACATTAACGTACCTAGTTCTCTTCACTTTTGTGTGTGTGTAGATCACAATTTATATCTGGCCTCAGTCTCCCTTCCCTTTGAGGAAAATCCTTTACTTTTTTTTTCCAGTGTAAATCTATTGAAACAAAATTGTTAGTTTTTGTCTATCAGAACATGTCTTTAATTTTTCAGCCATATTTCAGGAATATCTCTATTTTTATAAAATGCTGAGTTGACATCACTTGTGTCTCTGAATAAGATAGAATCTCAAAGTAGTTTTAATTTGTATTTCCTTGATGGTCAAGGAGGTCAAACACTTTAAAATATTTATTAGGCATTTGTATTTCTTCTCTTGAGAATTCTCTGTTCGGTTCAATAGCCCAGTTTTAATTAGGTTGTTCATTTTCTAGTTATTTACTTTTTTGAGTTTCTTTTGTATATTCTAGATATTAGTCCTCTGTCAGATGTATAGCTAGCAAAGATTTTATCTTATTCTGTAGAAGGGTTCTTCACTCAATAATTTCCTTTGATGAACAAAACCTTTTTAATTTCATGAGGTCCCATTTATTGATGACTGGCCTTATGTCCTGAATGACTAGATTCCTATTCAGAAAGTCCTTCCCTGTACCTGTATCTTGAATTGCTTCCCTCTACATTTTCCTCTGATTTTTATTACAAGAATGCCAAAAATACTCTCTGCAGAAGTCAGACTCAGTAACAAATTGTCCAGGCAAAACTGGATATCTATATGTAGAAGAATAAAACTAGATAACTATACCTTTCTCCATGTATAAGAATCAACTCTAAATGTATCAAAGAAATAAACGTAAGACCTGAAGCTCAGAAAATTGGGGAGGAAAATGTTGGTCAGGTCTGTAATAAGTTATCACCTTAACAGTCATACCACTATTGCACTGGTGGGTGATCTTGTCTGGATGGCCAGTTGTGTAGCTTGCAGAGTCTGCTGCCAGAGAGGACTGTTGATGACTTTTTCTCCCCAAGTATCCTGCATAAAACTTTCCAGCACTAAGAGCTAGCCAAAAGGGAGTAGGTTATCAGTTCAGGAGCAGTTGGTTTTTCAGTGTCCTGAAATGGATGCATGTGGTGTGGAAGTACCTCAAAGACTGAACTCCAAGCATCGCAAAGCAGAGCACAAACAAGTGAACACAAAACAGCCTTCAACACTGTTCCAAGAATTCACTTAATACAGGTATTCCAGAAAGACCTGACCAACATGCTATCTCCACATGTGTAGACATCAATGTATTATGAAAAACTAAGCCAGTATGTCACCCCCAAGAAATACAAATCTCATGGCAGAGGATTCACATGAGAGCTACCTAGAGGAAATTACAGAGAGCTCAAACAAATGATTACAAATATGTATAAAGAATGCATAGAAAACAGTGATATGTGAATGAATGAAATCCTAAATAAAATTAGAGGGGACAAAGACAAATAGCTAGATGGAATGAGGAAGTTTATCCAGGATATTAAAATGGAACTCAATAGAGAGATATAAATCCTGAAGTAAAATAAAACAGAAATAAGGTTAGAATTGAAAAATAAAACAAGTTAAACAAAAAGCTCTATGGAAAGCTTCAACAATAGAAGGGATCAAGTGAAAGGTAGAATATCTGAACTTGAAGAAAAGTTAGAGGAACCGGATTAATTAGTTACCAAAAACAGATGAATGAAATATGAGAGAAATATACAGTACCTTGAAAGATCAAATGTTTGAATCATGGCCATACAAGAAGAAGGCTAACTGCATAGAAACTACATTTAATAAATGTATAGAAGAAAATTCCCCAAGTCTAACGGAAGAGATGGCCATCCAGGTACAAGAGGATTACAGAACTAAATTATCTTTTTGTTTTATGGTCCTGTACTCAGTTTGAAAGTATTTTGCTCAGAATTTTTGCATCTATGTTGTCCATCAGAGATACTGGTCTATTGTTTTCTTTTTGCTATCTTTATCTGGCTTTGATACAGTATAATACTGCCTTTATAAAAGGAGTTTGACCTATTGGTACAATAGCCACATAAGTTATGGGGGTAAACAGCTGCTCTCTGTTTCAGTTTGAGATCTGTTCAGTGGAAGTGAATTCACAGTGGTACTGAAAACAATGTCAAAAAATACAGTTTTGAAGTATATAGGCCCTAGACAGAAATTACCACTGTTCTTTGGCTATATTGATACATTGAGCCCATAAGGGTGCCTTTTAAATGTCTATGTTTATACCCAGTGATTGATACTGCTACTGCTTTTGGTTAGAGAAGTTTATTGTTACAGATGTGTACACTGGGGAGACCCAAGACTCATCAAGGTGACAAGAAGATAAAGCCCAATGCTTAGCACTTTACAGGTCATCTCTATCATCCTCTCCAAGGCTCAGGGAAGATTGCAGAGGAAGACACAGAAAGTGCTCTTCTTGCTGCTGGCCACAAAAGCTTCTCTATGGAGATGATGGTTGTTGTAGTCAGCATTCTAGTTGCTGCACAGAAAGAACCCAAGCAAAAGCAGCTTGTGGAGGAATTGGTTTATTTGGCTTACAGACTCCAGGGGAGACTCCATCCTGGCAGGGAAATGATGGCATGAGCAGAGGGGACATCACCTCCACCACAGCACTGCAAACAATGGCAGGAAAGTGTGCCAAACACTGGCAAGGAGAAGCTGGCTTATAACCCCCATAAGCCCGCCCCCAACAACACAGCTCTATTGGGATTTTAATTCCTGAGCTGCCATCAGCTGAGGATGGAGCATTTAGAACACATTCATTTGTTTGTGGGGGGACACCTGGATCAAACCATGACAATGGTAGACACTGAAGAGATTCAAAGCTGAAAGTCAAAGGCTGGAGAGCTCAACACTGAAAGAGACATCCAAAGTTCAAAGAACATTGCAAAAGAGGGGACAGAAAGAATGTAAGAGCCAGGGGCTGGAGAGATTGCTCAGTGGTTAAATGTGCTTGCCTGCAAATTCTGTCGGTCTGGGTTTAATTCCCCAGTACCCATATAAAGCCAGATGAACAAAATGACACATCTGTCTGGAGTTCATTGGCAGTGGCAAAGGCTCCTGGCCTGCTCATATTTATACACGCATGCACACACACACACACATTAATACAATTATATATATTAAAAGAATATAAAAGCCACAGGGTGGAAAGGAGTAATTTGGGGGCACTGTCTTCCATACATAAACTGACTGATGAATTCATGACCTCAGAGTGATTGTTTTTACCTGCACAGTTATGAGCCCATCAACATTTTGACATGGACCATGGTGGAGGACAAAGGAATGAGACATCAAAACAGAGTAAGGACTATTTGGAAAGAGAATGGGGATGGCAATGGAGGGACAAAATAGGGTAATGGGATGGAAATACAATCAAAATTACAATATGTTTAGGTATTAATGTTCTCCATAAAATGTTTTTAAAAAGAGTTTGCACATTGAAATAAATAACTAAATAAATGATTTTAGTAGATCATATGTATCTGGAAAGTCATCCATTTATTTTAGATTTTTCAATTTAGTGGAGTGTGTTTTAAGGTATATCTTAATTATTTTCTGAATTTCATTTCACATCCATTGTAATGGCTGCCTTTTCATCTCTAATTTTACTAATTTGGGTCTTTCTTTTGGTTAGTTTCACTAAGGGTTTATCAATATTGTTTATTCAGTTAAGGAAGCAACTCTGTTTCCCTGATTCTTTGTATTTTTTTTTGTTTCTATTTCATTAATTTAGGCCCTGATCTTAACTTCTCTGTTTATTGATTTCTGGTTTGGCTTATAATTTTTCCAAGGCCCTTATCCGAAATCTCTCCGATTTCTTAATATAGGTACTCAGTCTGAACACTCCCTTAGGATTGCCTTCATAGTAACTCATAGGTGCTGGAATGTTGTATTTTCATTATCACTGGATTCTAGGAATTTTTTTTGATCTTCTTGATTTCTTCAATGACTTATTCACCATTCAATAGTGTATTATTTAATTTCCATAGGTTTTTGTATGTTCTCTAGTCTCTCTTGCTGTTCAGGTTTCTAGCTTATCCATTGTGATAGGATAGAAGGAATTATTTCAATTTTCCTATATAGTTAAGATTTGCTTTGTGTCCAAATAGATGATCAATTTTAAAGAAAGTTCCATCAGCTGGTAAGAAGAATGTGCATTTTGCAGTATTTGGGTGGAATGTTCTGTAGATGTCTGTAAAGTCCATTTGTTCTATGATGTCATTTATTCCAGCTTCTTCTCTGTTTATTTATTTATTTATTTTTGCTAAGATGACCTGTCAATTAGTGAGAGTGGGATATTAAAGTTTCCCACTACTGTTGGGCAACATCTTTGACTTCACATCTAGTAGTGTTTGTTTAATGAAGTTGGGTGTACCTATGTTTGGTGCATATATGCTTTGAATTGTAATGTCCTTTTACTGTATTGTCCACTTAATTAGCATAAAGTGACCTTATTTCTTCTAAATAATGCTGTTTGAAGGACATCCTATCAAGTGTTAGAACAGTAAGACCTGCATGTTTCCTAGTCTCATTTGCTTGAAATATCATTTTCCATCTTTTCACCCTAAAATAGCATCTGTCTTTTATGAAGGGTTGTGTTTCTTGGAAGTAACAAAAAGAAGGATTCTTCTTTTTTAACCTATTCTGTTACTCTGCATCCTTTATTTCAGGAAATGAGATGTTCAGAGTTATTGTTGAAAGGTGTATATTAATTCCTGACATTCGTGTTTATTTTTATAATTCTTGGTATTTCTCTTTCTCCTTTCTTAAACTATTTTTTTCAAGTCAGGTTTATTCTGTCCTGTGGTCTCACATATGTGCTTTCCATTTTCTTCACTCTGAAGGATTTCTTCAAGTATTTTCTGTAGAGTTGGCATGGTGGTCATGAATTCTTTTAGCCTGCTTTGTATCATGGAAAGTTTTCCTTTCTCCTTCACTTATGACAAATAGCTTTGCTGGGTAGCCTAGTATGAGTTGGCAGTTATTATTTTTCAGACTTTGAAATACATCATTTCAAGATCTCCTGGCTTTTTGAGGTTTCTGTTGAAAAATCTGTTGGTATTCTGATGGGCCTGCTGTTATAACTGACTTGGTTCTTCTCTCTTGCTGCTTTCAGTGTATTTTTCAATATAGTCTCTCATGTAAGTGTATGTAGTTGTTTATTAATAATATGATGAGGGGAAGTTCATTTCTGCTTTCCTCTGTGTGGTCTTCTAAACCTCCTGTGTCTGTGTTAGCATCTCTTTCCCTAACTTTGGAAAATTTTCTTCTGTGATCTTGTTGAAAATACTATGCTTTCAGACTGAAATTCTTCTCTTCTTTATGCCCAGAATTCTGAGCTCTGACATTATCTAAGTGCCCAAAATGTCATTAAAGTCCTGCTCTAACCTGCTTCTTAATTTATCTTTCTCCTTGTTGGGATGTTCCAGTTGCTCCACCTTGTCCTCATGATGAGATAGTCTGTTCTCTCCTTGATCCTTCTAAGGAATTGTTTATTTGCATTATTGTGTTTTACATTTCCAGGACTTAAGATAGGCTTTTCTTCAATATTTCTCTCTATTCATATCTTATACTGACCTTCTTATTCCATTCACCTGATTTTCTGTGTTCCCTTGAAATTTTTTTAGAAGTTTGTTTTCTTCTTTAATTCTTTTGAACATATTTATAATTGTGCCTTTGAATTCTCTGGCATTTCACCTAATACATTCTCACTGGAGGTCATTATTGTGAGATTCATAATTTTTGAAGAAGTTATGTTGCCTTGATTTTTTATGTTTCTTATATTACTGCATTTGCATTTTTTTAATTTTTGCTTATTTCATTGTTTGAATTTTTCTTTTGTCTTATCTGCTGTATACTTGGACATGTATTTCAGAAGTTATATCCTCTGTCAAGAGCTAAGGGTACATAGTGTGGCCTCTGTGTTATACCCAGAGTAGAACACTATTAGAAGTGACCAAAGATGGTATATATACACGCTATGCAAACACCATGGTAGCATATTGACAATAATGATCCCTATAACTCAACAACTGTTAGTGAATAAATGAGTCAGGGTAATATGGAGATTCTAGGATTTTGGTCACTTAGATATGTGAGGGAAGTACAGTAGGTTAGGATGAGGGCTTGTGTTAACTCTGAGAAAGAAGAAAGTTACAAAGGTACCTGAGAGAGTCAAATGGAAAACTATTAGGCTCCACAGATTTTAGAGGTTGTTAAGGCTATGGAAGATTTTAGTTCTGGAGTATAAAGAGGAGAGGCTAAGGAGGAAGAAAGCATGAAGACAAGGTTGGAAAGAGCAGGAAAGTATATGAGTTGTGTGGGGGAAAGTAGTAGAGAGATCACAGTAGTAGACTGCATGGGGAAAAATACAAAGCAATCCTAAAATCCAACTGAGTAATATACAACCACAGCAAAATGATCATGGAATGTATTTGCAAGATTGAAGATTTTTTATATATATATTTATTGACCATAATGAGTTACATTATTTAGTGGGCAAACAATGAGTTGTTATCCCAAATAAGAATGAAGATTTTTTTAAAAGACACTAAATGATTTCGTGGGGAAGTTCTCACTAACCATAGGTCCTCAGAAAGGCTACACCCTCCAAACACTCACCAACCTAGCAATATTTGTCTCAATTGACCAATAATAATCTCACTCTCCACTGGAGACTCTGTTTGTATTTTTCAGAAAGCAACAAGAACTGGGGACAACCAAGCTCCACCAAAGGGACCTGATTTGACGGGGGACACCCAAGCAGGAGACGATCCATGTAGAGCCCTAACACAACTTCTAAGGAAGTGGGATGACAAACAAAAGAGCTATTCCCACAGCAAGGCAGATAACCTAGGGAAGGACAATGGAGAGAGGCACCAAAAGACAAATTTAGAGACTCTTACAAACCCAATAACTATGCAAAATTTAAATTCACCCACTATGACTCAGGGAAATTTGTGGAAGAGGGGGCAGAAAGAATGTAAGAGTCATGGGGGGGGGGAGAATAACTAATGCCTAAAAGGGAATGTCATCATGGATTTAATGGCTTTATCTAATAACCTATGATACCGGGCATATTGTTGTGTTAACATATATAATTGTAAGCTAATAAAAATGTTTAAAAATTCAAAACTGATAATAGTTAACTCAAACATACAAATGATCAAAAAGATCAAGTGTACTAAATATAAATCTGAACAGGAGGTTATTGTGTTGATCAGTTCTTCTGACTTGCTAGGATGAGTTTTGAATTCTTTCTCTTCCAGAAGTGTTGCCCCAGTGTGGATCAGGCCAGTTACCTCTTGGAGTGAATTTTTTTTCGCACCTATACTGTTAGTGAAATTACCCTTAGTGAAATCTTTAAAAAAAATTTATTAAGAACTTTAATATAGGTACATATGACAGATTGGCCAATTGGTCATACTTCCATTGGGTTATGCTCTTATGTCCCCTCTTCCCCTCCCCCACTCTACTGTGGGCCTTCTTAGAGCAGTGGGGAGATCAGAATTTACTGTGGAGTCATGTAGGAACCAATCAGTCACTGTGAGGACAATCCTCAGAGTAGATCTTCCCATCTGTTTGCCCTTGTTCTACATGTTCTACAATGTTCACTGTGTATTGCAGGGTGTGTTACTAGAAGTTTCTGGTGTTGATATCTTGTCAGCATCCAATTTTCTTCTTTGATGAGCTTTGAGACTCTTCAATGTATACCCCTATCTCTCTGGATTCTCAGGCTAGCCATGAGAATAAACACTCATATTTAATCGACCATTTCCTCTGTAGGATTTCCTAGGCCCTGGTGGGTGATGACTAATTTCATGCTAGCACTTTCTTTTCTTGTCATTCTAATGGATTTTGGGTCTCCCTAGGATTTGTCACCATCTGTAAAAAGCAGAATCTGTAACAAAGAATGAGAGCAGCATGGATCAAAGGGGGTAAACATAGACATTTACAAGGCTTTTTGATGGTCATAACCTCTCCTTTTAGCTAAAGTATAGTGGATGCTCTTAGAGTCTGATCATCCAAGCCATAGGCTTCTGACATTAAAGACTGCCCTGAGTATTGTTTTTCTGGCATTTCAACCAGATACCCATAGCCTCACCCTACGTACAAGTATAACATCTGAGAGAAAACCTTACCCATATGTTTGCTGTGTTTCACTGAGTTACCTCTTCTCTAGGCCTCGCCCAAATGGGTATTGGAAAAAAAAAACCCCAGAAAGCTAGCCCAAATTCAGCCCATGCTATTACTGAAGTGTAAAAAAACTTTAACAAGAAATCAAACATCACTTAGAGTCTTTAAAATATGTAGGGGACAAAAAAAAATACACCACTGTGCTGGAAAAAAAAGTAAAAAAAATACATAAATAAAACAGCATCAAAAAAAAGTAAACAGAGAAAATGTTGCATATTGGAGGTGGCAGATAAAAATGTCCAAATGTTCATCGGTTATCTTTAGAAAGACTGACAATATATTGATGAAAAGATGGAAATTTAGTCACACTTAATTGGAATCTACTTAATAAATGAAAGTGCAATGTCTCAGTAATGTTAATTAAGATCATATTAGTTTTAGCCAAACATAAGCTTAAAGAATATAGGGGAGAGTGGAGAGTCTATCCAGAGACAAGGAGCATGCAGGGAATACTCGGTAGATCTAGCATGTGTATAAATGGATTACCAGAGTGATAGGAATGATCACATGTGACAGAAGAAATATCTCAAAGGATCAAAGACAGCAATACAAAGACTTAAGGCTCTCAGTACAACTGAAACATTATAAATATTCCAAATGTCTATCTGCGGACATCTTATAAATTAAAAAAAATCTATCACTGAGCATGGTGGTACATGTCTATAATCTTAGATGTAGGAGGCTGAGGAAGGAGAGCTGTGAGTTGTTCAAGGCCAGCCTGGGCTACATAGAAAGACCTTGTCTTTAAAAAGATATGAAAAAAGAAAGGGGGAAGTATTAATCCCAAAATATAATGTAATGCCATTTTTGAAGAGCTTATAGATCTTTTAACACATAAGTTGCAAAAATGAAGATGAAAGAAATTTAAATAACCCTTCAAGTAACAAAATGTATGCAAATTAGTGTTCAGAAAATCTTAACTGTGACAAATACTAAAAGGAACTAATCAGTCTGGAAGAAAAATGGCCTAAATGGAAACACCAAATTGCAAGAATAAATGACATAATAAACAGAACACATTTGAATAAATAAAAATGAGCATCAACTGTAGATTAGAACAACAATAGCAGTGGCTCATAGAGTTTCAAACAGAATTAGTGGCAAATAAGAACAAGTCACCAGCAGCAATTATCCAAAGAACTGACAAGCCACATCAGGGAACTGGGGAAAACATCTCTCTTCACATAGCATTCCCATTTCATGGTGTGAAGTCAAAGATACGTGGAGCACTAGCTGTAGTAACTATGAGAAAACGAGCCAAGAAGGCATGTACAATGAGTTAATAGGGAAATACAATAAAAGCAAATCAGATGAATCCAAAAGAATTCAAGAAAAGAGGGAAAACCGAATAGGAAGCTTTTGCCCAACTGGAAGTTAAAGTAGCTCCAAACCACTCACACCAACAACACTAGGTTTGTGGGCACTGGTCATGCTCTTTTCTCCTTTGGGCAGTGGAAGGGGTTGTTACCCAGGCAGAATCAGATTGTGAGATTTGGGGTTAAGATCTGCCCATTCTTCGTTTTATATTTGTTAGCATTGAACATGCTTTTTAAAGACTATTTTTTGATTTGTTTGTTTGTTTGTTAGATTCAAACAAAGCTTTTATGGAAAGAATGCAACTTAGGTAATTTCTTTCATATTGAATCACACAGAGGCACATAATAGAAGCTAGTCCCACTACTAATGATATTAATTTTGTAACACTGATTAGGATATTCACTTACAGCAAATCAATACTGCAGTTGAAAACATAGTATAAATGTACTTCACCTATATTCCCAAAATATTTTGTTGGTATTTTCAAATGTTTGCCTTATCTCTTTCTTTTTTATCTTAAATATATATTTATTGTCCATAATGTGTTACATTATTCAGTGGGCAAACAGTGAGTTGTTATCCCCAATTCCCCAATGCCCTCATCCCCATCCCCAATCAGCTGGATATCCTCCTCCGTGTACCATCTGGATCAGTACTTGTGGCAGGGGGCCCTGGATAGCCTAGTACTCAGCCCGGACCTCCTGGCTCAAGTGTGTTGTTGCTGTAGGGTGCCATGCCTCTGGATAGTCTCCCCCACCAGGGCTCTTACAATCTTTCCGCCCTCTCTTCCGCATAGTTCGCTGAGTCGTGGTGAATGAGTATTAAGGCTTTAAGATTGTGAGTTTAGGGGTCTTTGTGTCAAAGATCATTGGCTTCTGTCTCACTGGCTTATCCTGTGTAGGTTGAATGTCTGTGGCTGTGGGTCCCTCATTCCTTCCGTCATTCTCTGTGGTGTTCCATATGGATCCTCCACGGTATGACTGTGGTGGCTCCTCTCTTGCCAGAATCTCAGGTATCAGCCTACGGTCAGTTGTTAGGGTTAGATGGGCCCCAGCTCTCTCGCTGCAACCTGAAAAATACAAGCACAATCTCCTTCAGAGAGTGTGATCCATATAGGTTAACAAATATACACATTTCTGGTTTACCTAGAGTCTATTTCTAGTAGCCTCTCCGTCAATCGCTCCCTTAGTGCATCTTGTCTTGGGATCCCAAGAGTACGGAATCCGGTGACCATCGCCCTGAATCCCAAGTTCCAGACAAGGGGTCCCCCTCACTAAGTGGAAAATTGGCCGAATTTGAAAGCTGTTGATTGTCTCCCCCAGGCCTAGGCTCCTCTGTTGCACAAGTGCTCCTTTCTTGGTTTGCTGTTCTCTCCCAGTAGGGGATGTGGTCAGCCCACTCATGACCCCAGATTGTGTTTCGTGTCAGTGGTCTCTGTTTACTCCAGCCGTCGTTGATCATTTTCCCCTGGCAGCCTGTGCAGTGCCTTCCAGCACTATATTAACTGCCTTCTGGGGGCTGGATATCATTTCGGACATTGAAGGATCTCTCGATGCTGGTCAATGACATTCTGTGGTTTCTTCAGCAACAGGGTTTTGCCTCAGGCCTAGGGAGGGCACCCAAGAGCTTTGACAGAATTCTGTCTTGTTGTTGAAATCTCATGAGTCGCTTTGGTCAACAGTTCAATGAGGGAAGGAACCATTGGTTGGAAGCAGGGGTTGTCAGGCTGATCTAAATTATTCACTTAGACTCTCTCCCCTATCACTTATGGCCCCTCTTGCCAGATGACGCTCACTACTTACTCAATAGGTTACAATGAGCTCATGAGGATTGTATGTTTTTGAACCTAATATGGTTTACCCTCAAGCTTAAGCCATTCCTCTCCCCCCATCCCTTACCCCTCATTCATAACCTTTCACTTCTTACTACTAGTCTGCATAAAGAACACGGTTATCCTGGTTAAGGACCACATATGAGGGAGAATATGCGGTGTTCGATTCTCTGTTCTTTTGAGTGTTCGCTTAGTAAGATCTGCTCAAAGTCAGAACATTTTTTCCTAAATTTCGATATTTCATTTTTCCTTTCAGCTGAGTAAAATTCCATTGTGTAAATATACCACAGTTTCTCTGTCCATTCCTCCATGGATGGGCATTTGGGTTGATTCCAATACTTGGCTATTATGAATTGAGCTGCTATAAATATAGTTGTACAAATGTTTCTGTGTCGAGATGTGACATCTTGTGGGTAGATGCCTAGTAGAGGGATAGCTGGGTCTATTGGTAGTTCTATGTCTATTCTGTTCAGGAGATTCCACACTGCTTTTTTGTTTGTTTTTTTAAAAATATTTTATTTATTCATTTTCAAGCAAAGAGAGAGAGAGAAAGAGAAAGAGAGAGAGAGAGAGAGAGAGAGAGAGAGAGAGAGAGAGAGAGAGAGAGAGAGAGAGGAGAGTGCACCATGGTCACCACCTTGTGGGTCTGGCTTATGTGGGACCTGGGGAATTGAACCCAGGGCCTTAGGCACTGGAGGCAAGTTCCTTAACCGCTGAGACATCTCTCCAGCTCTTAAAGACTATTTTAAAGCATTCTTGCCTTCTTACATTCTGGAAAGCCATGTAGTCATCCCTTAGTACCTTCTGATTCCAAAATCTGCGGGTACCCTGGGGCCTTACATAAAATAACTAGTGTTTGCATGTAATCATTGCACACCTTCCTGTGCATATTACATCATCTTCACATTGCTCATAGTACCTAATACAATGAAAATAGTTGTCACACTGTGATGCTAATGAGAAAACAACAGGAAAAGTCTACACATGTTCAGTACACACAATTTAAAAAAATTTTAAATCCATGGTTCATTGAATTTGCAGATGTGGAGCCCACAGATATGGGTGGTCAACTTTACACCAAAATGCAGATATTATTGAGACTGAGCTGTCCAAAGATTTTTCATCTTTCATTTATGTTTATTTTCTAATATGTTAACAACAGACAAAAGTACTTTGTATAGTCACTGAAATTGAAATGTAAATTAAACATGGCTTACTTATTTATAGGAAACAAACATATATGTTTAGCACAGAAACTAAAGTAAAATATTCACTGTTGGGGAGCCAGAAGAGGTTCTTGTAAGCAAGTAGATTTTTTTTTCCTTCTTTCCTTTCCCTGAACGGTCAGACAAGATGGTATAGCCACACAATAGGCCAACACTCTCCTCCTGTACTCAAGGCCCAGCATAGTGACAGGACCATGAGCTAGGCTTCTCAAGCTACCAGAATTCCAGGTGGGACCCCAGAGCAAGGGCTGGGAGGAGACATGAAAGGAAGAGCAGTGTCTGTAGCCTTTCTCACTGGCTGAGATATATTAGAAATTCCTTTGAATGTCTTATGGGAAATGACTCAATCTTAGTTGAGCTTCCTAAGGCTAAGTCCCTTCCATGTAAGGGGAAACAATGCAATATCATAGATCCAGGAAGCAAAGTATAGCTATTGAGACAAACCTGAGGCTCTCAGGCCTGGTTCTGAGGTGTTCAAAGGTCAGAAATCTCCCCATCAACATTACCTACATCCTCTCAAAGCTCTTCCTGAAAACTCAACCTTGTGGAGGTTGTGAAAGAATATGAGGGGGCAATGTATGAAGATGCCACTTAGACATCCTGTATGTGCTCTGGACCCAACACAAACAGGGTTAGACTCTACCTTCTTTGCTGACCTTACCCCACCCACCCACACTAGAGACTTTGAGGTCATCCATCACCCCTCACCCACCCCCTTCCAGCTCTTGGTCCTCATATGTAACACTGTAACGAGGATCCTGCTTCTACAGACCTATCTGTAAGTCACTTAAAGCTGTTTCTATTTCTTCTTACCCACAGCCTCGTCTCCATGGTCAGTGCCAGCCTGTCACAGTGGCCTTTGTCTCCCCTTCAGCATGAACTTATCTGCTTTGTGGGCCCAAGAATCTCAAATCTTATCCCACCAATTCCATTTCTCAACCAAGGGGGTCCCATATCTCTGGCAGGCAGTCATCTGACATTATAGGCAAGCTTGTCACCCCGGGTCCTCACTGGCCTCACTTCCTTCCCCTATGCATACTGTGTGGTACTCTAAGCTTTGGTTTGTGCTCTCTACCTTACCTTCGTGCTGCCCCTCCCTCCTCTCTTCGACCTGACATGGACATGGCCTCTCCCGAGAGGTTTGCCCATGACCTTGCTCCCATTTGTGCTTCCATCAGCCCTTACAAGGCTCACTGTCTTTTTTGTTCTTTTTACCATCAGTTTTTAAGCATTTACTACATAAGAACTGTTATGGTAAGTGCCTTAAATAGCTCATCTAATTTAATACCCACAACAATTCTACAAGGCATAATTATCCCCATTTTACTGGAGAAAATGAGCCTTAAGTTAGGTAATTTACTTAAAGTCTCTGATGCAGGAGTCTCTGAGGCTTCACCACAGAGACATGTGACTTAGTGCCCAGGCCCCTCACCATCCAAGCAGGTGTCTTGGTATCAAGTTGTCCCTGTCTGTGGGCCACGGTGAATTTGTAGAGGAGGGGATAGGATAGCAGGATCTAAGCCCAGGAGTCAGGGATCATTCCCCCTTTACTTTCCTGCCTCCATATTCATTCTCCATAAAACCCCAGGAATCTTATCGTTCCTTTTCCTCTCTCCAGGAAGTCAACAAGATGCCCAGGATGAAAGCTACATGACCCAGCTGTGTGACTGCAGACCTCTGGAGGGTGGGGTGGGCAAGTTCCTGAGCCCTCACAAAGACTTGATATCTGTTTCCTTTCAGTGCCTGGCAGCGATTTCCAAAGGATTCTTCATTTAGCACCTTTGATAACCATGTTGTTGTCCTGTGTCTGCTGACAGTCTGTGACAGAAATTGAGTGATGGGAAAAATGACATGCACTCAATAAATGTTAGAGAAACGAATGAACAAATGACTTCAGAGTAAGAAGAGTTGGGGGGCGGCAATCACAGAGAAAAATGTAGCGAGGTGCATGGCTTTATAGCTATTCAAAATAGCACCACCTATCCAGTGTGGCACATGGGAGCTTTCCTATAAGATGCCCACTAGTGAACACTAAATTGGATGCTCTCTTGATTAATATTTAACTTATCTCCATTTATGTTTGCGAGTTCTTATTGAACACAAACACTGAAGTAGAATATTCACCAGATCATTTTGGCCAGGACACGGGAAGAATCTAGGACAACCCACAGTTTAGGAACTTGAAAGGCTGGGATACAGACTCCTCAAAGAGAGACAGGCAAGCATAAGGTACTAGCTGTAGTAAGACCATGGTATAACCTGAACAGAAGAGCCTGCCTTGGAGATGGGCCACTCCCCTTAGGGACCCGTGGCAGATGCCTGTGAAACATCACCTCATGATTCACTTCTGAGGAAGGAGGTGCACACAGCAATTTTCACCAGCCAGGACTCTGCAACTTAAGTGCCATCCACTATAAGAGACCTACCTGAGTCTCATAATATTGGATCCAGGTTTCTTCACACTGCTCCACATTTTTGAGCACAGTTGGAAGACATGGAAAATAATCCCATTTATTGTAGAAGCATTGTTGGTTAAATAGAAGTAGGGGAGGAGGGAGGGGGGGAAATGGGCAATGGGGATTGGCGGTAACCAGCGACCTGTGAATACCTGCTTTGCATGTAGACGTGAGCTTGAGCACGTATCAGATGGTGGGGGCAGAGGAACTGCCACCTTCCAGGCACAGCTGGGGTGCAAACGTGGGTTCATGTGGCTTGCTTTGGGAGGGGGTTTTCCAAGGGTGGAGATGGGGAAACACCTATCAGGTTTGCCGGGGTTTCCGACCCGTTCTCAAACACCCTTAACCCTTTGTGTCCCATTTAGCAATACCAACAAGACATGTTGCATTTAAACCAGTAGCTCCTCAAAGGTCAGTGGTTAAGACCAAAAAAAAAAAAAACCATGCCAGGACATGTAGAGACTCTAGTACAAGTAAGCCTAGTGTCTACAGAAGGCGAGAGGGAGGATGCCAGTGAGGGGAACAGGATAAGAGTTCCCACACAGCAAGGTGTTCTCTCACAGCCTATCTTTGAAGTTGGCCAATGTCCTGACCATCCTGGAAAAGCAGGCACGTCCTAGTCTCCAAGAATCTTATCATCCCTGCAGGGGCTTTGACAAGATTTTCACTCATCACCCAACAGACATGCCTGAAACCGCTGAGAGCAGTGACAGCAACTTGTACCAAGGAAGGGAGCCTTGATCGCAAGACAAAGCTGGCTGGTGAGTAGGAGGGAATTCTCTAGGCAGTAGAGAAGCTCCCTGGGTATCCAGAGAAGACCTGTGGACACCTAGCCATCCAACAGTCACCGAGGCCTTTCTAACAGCCAGGCATTACAGTTCGGCAAGCTAGGCTGGGGTTTGAGGAGATGCATAGAGAAGTCCTTCCCAGGCTTCCCGGACAGGCCTCTCCTACTCAGGCTGCAGGCTGCTGCACTGCAGAGAGGTGAAGCTGCCAACGATCTCTTTATTTTCACTTTTTTTTAAGCAAGAGGAGGGGGTGAAATAGAGCAGCACACAATTAGGGAGCCACTGCACTTCTGTGCAAACTGATGAATAAACCAGCCCTTGACAACTTCCCCACTGCTGCCGACAGGATAATTGTGTCTAATTTCTTAATTTTAATGTCGTTGTTGCATTTGGCTTCTGCTAATGAGATGTAAATATGTGTTGCAGTTTGTGGATTTGTTTAATTGCAGGGTAGCTAAACTGTGATTGGCCGGAAGGTTAGTCTTTTATTTATTTATTTTGACTGTTACTGCCCCTGGATGACAGAGGGAGTTTAAGTGGGAAGACTGGTATATGTCTCTGTTGTTCTCCACCCTCTCTGCTCCTCTCTTTGGGAGAGGCCTCCTTGTTGGAGCAGGTGAGTGTCGGGAGGGAAGGGGAAAGAAGAGGAAGACGCACTGTACTGCTTCCCTCTCTGGCTAACATTCCATGTTGTAGTCTGCTCCATGTTGCTGGAATGAGCATTCAACCAGATAAAGCTTATGGGATGTCATGGTGTGATCAGGTGTCCCCCATAAACAAATGAATGTGTTCTAATTGATAGATCCTCAGCTGATGGCAGTTTGGGTTTTACAACCTCATTGGAGCTGTGTTGTTGGGGGCGGACTTATGGTGGTTATAAGCCAGCTTCCCCTTGCCAGTGTTTGGCACACCTTCCTGCTGCTATTTACAGTGCTGTGGCAGAGGTGATGTCCACCCCTCTGCTCATGCCATCGTTTTCCCTGCCAGGATGGAGTCTCCCCTTGAGTCCATAAGCCAAATAAACCCATTCCTCAACAAGCCACTTTTGCTTGGGTTCTTTCAGCGCAGCAACTAGAAAGCTGACTGCAACGTGGGAGGAACAAGTTTATTTCAGCTTAATTCAGGGGAATCGCCATAAATGGAGCAAAAAGCTAAGAGAAACAACTTCAGCAAGCAAACACCAACAAACAGCAAGCAAAACCCCACCAGAGCTCAAACTGCTCTGCACACACTTCTTGGGCTGGGATCAGATCTGCCCACACCTTAGAGCTAGCCTCCAGGATCCAACCAGCCCCCAGTGACACAACCCCCTCCTCCCCACAGGAATTGCACTGCTAGGGGCTAAAGTTGAAAACTCAATTTTAATAAATCACCCGAGTCTATGGGGCCATACCTTCAAATCACCACATCCCATCACCACCATCCTTGGTCAGGCTGGCTTAGAGGATGAGGGAGGAGGAGAACCCAGGGCTGGACTACATGCACTGTGAATCAGCAGGTAGGATTCAGCCCAAAACCACTTATCAAATGACAACAATGGTATCAGGAGTAGGAAAGCTGAGAGAGAAGGGTGAAGGTTGAAGGTGGGGGTATAAGAAGCCAGACTTGGGCTAAGGAGGTTGCTCAACAGATCACAGTGCTTGCCTGCCTGCTGGTCCACGTTTGATTCCTCAGTGCCACCCACACAAAGCCACACACACACACAGTGGGTGCAGGCATCTGGTGTTCATTTGTAGGGGCTGGAGACCCTGTCACATTCATTCCCATTCTGTCTCTCCTCTCTTTCTCCCTCTATCAACAAATAAAATATTTCCAGAAAAAGAAGAAGCAAGGTTTGTCTCTGTCTCCACAGTGGCCCAGCAATGAGCATCTTCATTGCCATTGCAGCTTGGAAGAGTGGTGGAGCGAGGGAGAGAGGAGCACAGGGCGAGAGTAGAGGATGTCCAGCTAAAACTGGGGATCTCTGACTCTGTTCTCAGCCCTGAGGGGAAGAGGCTTTCTGTTCTTACTGCCACCTGACAGATGGACAGTACTACCTGAGACATTGGGATTCTGTTGAAGTCTCAGAGCCAAGAGGTGGGGATGGGGTTTGGAGCTGGGACTGTCCTCCTGGAAAGCTGATGTCTCTACTTATATCACCCCACCCCCATCTGCACCATTACCCCCTCCTGAACCTCCACATTGACCCCACAGAAATGTGGTCCCTGTTCACAGTCAATTCACTAAGGGAACCAAAACCTGATGGTCAAGCTCTGGTGACAGGCCACAGACCTGGCCTGAGTTCATCCTGCCCACCTCTTCCAGGGCAGGGCTGAGGCAGCCAGCCATCTCTAGCTGTTACCTCTGCCTGCCTGAAGTGGCTGTATTCCAGCATGAGTAAGGCTTTTTTCAGTTCCCATTAGTGCTCATATTCCTCCAGAGGAGGGCAAGTTCTCCATTAAATTTGGCTGGAGTCCTTGATACATGGTTTTCAATATAATCTCATCATCATCCCATTTCCAGAACAGTCAGTCATTCATGCACTTTAAATAAGTACTCTTGGGTCCTCCTCAGGTGTCTCTCCCAAGGAATGGACCACCTTGAGTTCTGTCAGCTCTCCCGATGACCCCTCAGCTACTTACTATTAGTCTGCCAAAGCTACAGACCCCAGGATAACTGGAAGATGTCCTCTACTCAGGGCCAGAACAGTGAAAAGTTTCCCTCTTAGTCTTCACAGGAATCTATGTGTAGAAATTGTCACATTCCTTTTTGGAGTCCTTCTTCCTGCCCTGCCACTATACTTACTGCCTCTCTGCCCCAACCTAGTTAGAATCCAACCCTCTTTTATTTTACTTAAAGCCTCTTTAGAGTATATAGAGAGCCATAATGCCTCACTCCATTCCACTGAGACATGATTCATGAAAAAGAGACCATTTCCTATTACAATTCAGTTGAAGAAGGAATAACGTGGAAACAACCTTACTTGCCCTTTCTACCATAAGTGGCCAGAGAGACTATCAAATATGGTCATAATGGTGACATTAACAGAAAGTGATACAACAAAAGTAGCTATGATTTCTTATAGTCTGTACCTTTGCCTTACCCCAATTCTCTTAATATTTTGTCACCCAGCCCTTTATTATTTTATTAAGAATTCAAATATATAAACACACTATAATTTGATCATAATCACCTCCAGTATCCTCCTCTGTTGTCCCAACTCTCTCACTGCATCCCCTCTGAATCCACTCCTCTTTCTAAATTGTCCTTCTATTTGGATGTCTAAATTTCGTAATCCTCCTCCATCACAATGTTGATGTGGATATTGTGCAGGTCTTTTGGAGGTGGCAACTTCTTTGAGGTTATGAGTTCACCCGTCAGTTCATGTCTGGAAGAGAGTCCCAAAACACTACTCCTTCCCACCCTGTGGGGCTTTGACATTCTTTCTGCCTGTTCTTCCACAATGTTCCCTGATCCTTGGGAGACATAATATGGATGTATCTTTTAGCACTGAGCTCTCAACAGTCCCTTATTTTCATGAGTTTTGAGTCTCCTCATATTCACAGCCATCTATCTCCATAGAGAAGTTCCACTGCCCAGCATTGACAGCGACAATATTTTTTTCTAACCAACCTCTTCCCCTGTTACCTGTACCTGGTGGGTGTGATAGAGATGTTCCATCCAGTGCTGAGTACATAGCTGTCACTTCCTCTCACAACCTTGATGAGTCTTTGGTCTCCCTAGTAGTCATTGTCTTGTTTCTCTAACCAGACGTGAGAACATCACTAATCTACAGGCATAAACATAACAATTTAGAGGGCAATTTTATAGGCATAACTCTTAGCCAGATAATAGTGGTGACATCCCCCTTCAATTCTATAGTCTTAGCCATAGGTTTTTTATTAGGTTTCAGTACTAGATGTGAAGACCCTACCATGTAGCAGAACTGAAATCCAACTAGAGAAGGTTACTTACCCTAAAATAGTATTATCACTATTTCACCAATGAACACATCTTGCCTGGCTAACCAGTTGTATAGCTCACAGGGTCACAGCGGGTTAAACTGTTGCTGCCCTCATAGAATTTTCTACCACTATGGGAGACTGCTAAACTCCTGCCGGTCTCAAAAGGATGAGATTATCAGGGTTTCAGGCCAGTCTCAACTTTCCTTTAACCCTATGTGTTCTGTGCCCTTCAGCAGGGTCCCACAATGGAAGAAGGCTTCTAGTTCATTGACAACTTGTTACTTCCATATCCTTGATCGCAGTGTATGTCCTCAACAATAGGGTCCTCCCATCTAGTTCTTAAATGTAACCAAGAGCAGTACCAGTAGCCTACATTGTTTTGTGTGGCCCATGGGTCTTCATAACCAACAACTCACTAGAGACAGTCCCGCCCATGGTTCTTGGGTCTTTCGATAACAACCTATAGCTCCTGAACACCTCATTCTCCATACCAGCAGGTTACTTCTGCCCAAACTCTCTAGTTTTAAATAATATGTTTTAATAACTAATGAAGAAGTAGGTTTCTATATAGCTTATACAAAAATATCTTAATTTTTATGCATCTTTCCCTCTACCCACTCCTATCTGACTGAGCCCATTAGACCTTTATACCCTCTGTATTCTCTCTGCTTGCTTATCTACTGTCCCCTCCACTAAACTCGCACCACCTCTTTTGTCCCCTTTCTATCTTCTTGTCCTTCACTACTGACTAGTACCAACTAACACAACTAAGACTTCACAGCTAGGATCTGCAAATGAGAGAACAGGGGCTTTTTTCTTTCTAAGCCTGAGTTGCCACACTTCCTATAATATCCAGATTCACACATTTTTCTATGAATATCATAATTCTATTTTTCTTTACAGTTGAATAAAACTCCATTGTGTCTATGTACCACATCTTATTATCCATTCCTCAGTTGATGGGCATCTGGGCTGATTCCAATTTTTAAATATTGCGAATAGAGCATCAACAAACATGCCTGAGGAAGTAGCAAGTATCTATCTATATAGTAGAGTGTAGAGTCCTTCGAGTACATGCCCAGGATTGGTAGAGCTGGGGCATATGGTACCTATTTTAGGTTTTTGAAAAACATCTCTACTGATTTCACTTATGACTGTACATTCACAACAACAGTGGGTAAGGGTGCCTCTTTCTCCACCCCTTCCCCAGCATTTGTTGCTACTTATGACAGCCATTTTGACCAAGGTGAGATGGAATCTCAAAGTATATTTAATTTGTATTTTCCTGATGGCTAAAGATGTTGAATATTAATTAAAATATTTATTAGCCATTTGTATTTCTTCTTTTGAGACCCCTCAAGTCAGCTCCATGGTTCTTTTTTTTTTTTTAATTTAATATTTATTGTCCATAATGGGTTACATTATTTAGTGGGCAAACCATGTGTTGTTATCCCGACTTCCCCAATTTCCCCCCTCCCCATCCCTGATCAGTTGTATATCCTCCTTCGTGGGCTGTCTGTATTAGTCCTTGTGGCAAGGGATCCTGGATATCTTAGTACTCATCCCGGTCTTCCTGCATGGTTCATTTTTTGATTAGGCTGTTTGATAGTTTTTATTGTTTGTTTGTTTTTTAAGTTCTTTGCATATTCTCCATATTTGTCCTTGGTCATATGAATAGCTGGCAAATATTTTCTCCCACTTTCTAGCCTATCTTTTACCTCAGTTGATGATTCCCTTTGCTGTACAATGGCTTTTTAGTTTCATGAGATCACACTTAGTTGAAAATTGTTTGCCTTATTCCCTGGGTTACTGGGTCCTATTCACAAAGTTCTTCCCTATACCTATATCTTGAAGTGTTCCCCTTACTTTTCAAAACTAATTTGTTTATTTGTAAGCAGAGATTGGTGTAATGAGAGAGAGGGAATGAGTGCACCAGGCCTTGCTGTCACTGCAAATGAACTTCAGATGCATCGCCACTTTATGCATCTGGCTTAAGTGGGTCCTGAGGAATCAAACCCAGGCCCCCAGACTTTGCTAGCAAGTGCCTTTAACCACTGAGCTGTCTCTCCACCTCCTACTTTTTACTCCAGTCATTTCAGAGTTTCAGGTCTTACTTTGAAGCTAATCCGTTGGGAGATGATTTTTTGTTGTTGTTTTCTGGCATGGTGAGAGGTGTGGATCTAGATTCGTTCTTCTACATGCAGATATCCAGGGTACCAGCTGCTTCTGCTCTGGCTCTGCTCTGGTGTCCATCCTTGTCTCTTCAGCCCACAGCCCCAATCCCCTTTTTTAATTGTATTTTTTAGTAAATTTATTCATTTATTGTTAATAATTAGAAATATTTTATGAATAAATCTTGTGTTGGTACCCCCATTTCCCTCTTCTCTACCCCCAAACCACTGAGAGCCTCTTCAATGGGATTTTTGCTGTGTTTTTTAAAATTGGAATTTCATTGAATCTGTACGTTACTTTTGGTAGGATGGCCATTTTTATATTAATTCTTTCAGAACATGAGCATAAGAGATATTTCCATCATTTGGTATCTTCCTCAATTTCTTTCTTTAGTATTTTAATGTTTTCATTGTAACACTTCCTGCTTAAGGATATTCTGAGATGCTCAACTTTTGTGGCTTATGTGAATGGTACTATTTCCCTGAAATTTTTTTCTTCAGGTGTTTGTCATTAGTATATAAGAAAGCTACTTAAATATGACTGTTAATTTGTATCCTTCAACTTTGCTCTAGGAGTTTTCTAGCAGAGGATTTGAGGTCTTTTATATATAGAATCATATCACCTGCAAATAAGAATTGTTTTGCTTCTTTGTTTCCTATTTCTATCCCATTTATTTATTTCCCTTATTGCTGTAAGACTTTAAGCACTATATTCACTAACATTGGAAAGAGTGGATACCCTTCCTTCATCTGTTGTAGATCTTAGTAGAAATGCTTCAAATGTTTCATTTAATATGATAGTGGCTTTAAGTTTATTATCTTGAGATATATTTCCTCCATCCCTAGTCTCTCCAAAGTTTTCATCATGAAGGGATGTTGGATTTTTGTCAAAGGCCTTTTGAGCATCTATCTTTGAGATGATCAAGAGATATCTGTCCTTTTACTCCATTTATGTAATATGTGACATTTATTTATTTCCATCTATTGAACCATGTCAGTATCCCTGGAATAACACTTGCTTGATTCAGGTGGATGATATTTGTAATATGTTCTTGAATTTGATTGGGGGCTGAGAGGTAGGAGACAGATAATTGATTCTCACAAAGTTCCGTTCAATGAAAGCATTTTACTTACATTTAAAATTGGTTTAAAAGATAGTAAAGGAACTAAAACATAATGAAATTATTCTATGTTCATGTATAAAATTCTCAATGATTAATAGTAATAATAATAATAAAGGACTTTAAAAAATATCTCCTATATTTATTTCTCCAAAATTTCATAGCATCCTAAAGGCTTGTTTCATCTGTCACATCAGATTCTGGTGTCTAGGTTCTGAATGTGGAGCTCAACCAGGAGTCATGTTCCTATCTCTGAATAAAACAAGAGCAGCTAAGAGCTAAAGTGGGATCCCTGCAGTGTGAGACCAGAGGAAAAGGGCACAGTGCCCTGTGCTGGGTTTTCTGGGATTCCCATTGCAAGAAGCATTTCTGAGGATAGGAGCTGCAGGCCAGGGTTTGGTGGAATGTTCCAGATCACATAGCCTGGGATTAAAGTGCAAATGTCAAGTATACCCACCTTGAGGGTGGATTTACTTTTTATTTATTTTTTAAAAGAGGAAACTTCTGTTCTAGAACTGCAACCTCACTATGACTAAATACCATGGCTCTCAAGCCGAGATCAATAAAGAAGTTCCTCCCCAGGATAGCCAAATGGTTACCTCACCACCAGGCATACAAAACTCCTCCTGTTCACCCTTCAGCGCAGTGCATGTGCCATGCATCAGAGTCGTGAGCACCCCTGACAGGAGCCCCGGTGGGTTCTTCTCTCAGCCCCTGGGCTGAGGTCAGCAGCTGAGGAAATTCTGCTTTTTGATAGCAGGTGGAGGAGAGGGGTGCCCAGGGAGTTTTACTGTTATTTTTATTGTTGTTATTGTTGTTTTGGTTTTTCCAGATAGTGTGTCACTCTATCCCAGGCTGACCTGGAATTCACTATGTAGTCGTCTCAGGCTGGCCTCGAACTCACAGTCCCACCTCAGCCTCTGGAGTATTGGGAATTAAAGGAATGGGCCACCATGCCCAGATTACTGTTATATGTTTTAATAAATATTTTGCCATTTATTTTTAATCAGGGTATCCTTTTAAGTAGTTTTACTTTTGCACAAAAATTGGACATTCAAAAAATGCTTCCTAAAGGGATCTCTACATGTCTTCTCTATTAGTAATATCCATCCTTTCTACAGTGTATTTGTTACACTCCACAAGCCATTATTGATGTGTAATTATTCACTAAACACCTATAGTTATAGTTGGGCTCACTCCTGGTGTTGTACCTTCTAGGGGTTTGGACAAATATATGCTGACATGTATCCTCCACTATTGTGATAGAGTAGCTTCCCTGCCCAGTTACCCTTCTTCATCTCTCCCTCCTCAAGCTCCCGGAGACCAGAAAGCCATCACCACTGTTTTGTCTCTTCTGGAATGTCCTGTAAGTAGAATTGCACTCTCTATGAGCTTTTCACTTGGCAATGTCCCTCCATGTCCCTTTGCATGTTTCATAGCTCTTTGAAAATAGAAGTCACAGAATAGCATTCCATATACCACCATTTGTTTATCCACCACTTGAAGAACTTGGTTGCTTTCATCATTGGCAATTATGAATAAAGCTACTATAATAAGCATTTAGGTGCTAGTTTGGTGGAGGGAGAGTACATAAATTTTCAACTCATTTGGGCCAATACTTATTAGTAGCATGATTACTAAATCTTGGTGATAAGACTACTTTTCACTTAGTAAGAAACTATCAAACTGTCTTCCGGAGCAGGTGCACCCAGGAGTACTCCCACCACAGTGAAGGAGAGTGACCACTCTTCTACACTCTCTTCAGCAGTCTGCAGGACCATAGTGCTGTTCCATTGGCCATCCTCTGTGGACGTATGACGTAGTGCACCTTACATGACCTTATTTCCATCTGTCCTCGTAACTGGCCATTTTATGTTTAGGTTGTTTTCTCATTGAGTTTTAAGAATTCTTTATATATTTCAGACTCCAGCTTTGGGTCTGATAAGTACTGTGCAGAAGTTTTCTCCCATCTGATGGCTCATTTTTTCACGCATCAAACAGCATCCAAATAGAACAAGTTTGATTTCCATCATGTTCAATTTGTCAGTCTGTTCTCTCACAGATTTTGGTTTTGTCATTTGTAGGTAAAAAGATTTCAGCAGACCAAAGGTCACAGTTCACTTAGATTGTCTTCTCATTTTACAGCATTGCATCTTGAATGCAAATGATTAATTTAGAGCTCATTTTAGAGAACAGCAAAAGGAGCGTGTGTGTATGTGTGCGTGCCTGTGTGTGTCAGCACAGCTGGTTGGAAAGCCTGTCTTTCTATACTGATTTGCCTTCGCTCCCTGTCAGACCTACTGTATTGTGTGGTTCTATATCTGGGCTTTCTGTTCTGTTCCACTGACCTACTTTCCCATTCTTTTGTCAATGTGACACTGTATGTCTTTTGTATTTTATTAAGTCTCAGAATCAAGTAATCTTAGTCCTTGCTGATCCTTTGACTAAAATTGAATTAAATCTATCCACCAACTGGGAAAGCTCTGACATATTGATAATATCAGGTATTTGTATCTATGTACACAAAATATCTATTTATTTAAATCTTTTATGGGCTGGTGAGATGGTTCAGCAGTTAATGCACTTGCCTGCAAAGCCTAACAATGCAAGATCGATTTCCCAGAATCCACATAAAGCCAGATTCACAAAGTGGCACATGCAACTGAAGTTTGTTTGCAGTGGCTACCCATTCTCTCTCTCTCTCTCTCTCTCTCTCTCTCTCTCTCTCTCTCTCTCTCTCTCTCTCTCTCTTCTCTTAGGAATAAATAAATCCTTTGTGATTTATTTCCTGAGATATTTGTTATTTTTCTCACCTAGATCTCCCATATGTTTTCATAGATTCATTACCTAATTGTTCAATTTTTAGTACTAATGCAAATTGCATTGCATTTTAATTTTAAAATCCCATTTGTTCATTACAGTTAGACAAAAAGCTAAATGGAGTTTGTGTAGTCAGTCTTTGCAAACTTTCTATGGTCATTTCTTAGTTCCAGAACTTTGTGGATTGTTTTAGGATATTCTACATAGAAAACCATGCTACCTATGGACAAAGGTTCACTCATGTCTTCCTTACCAGGGTGTATGTACTTTCTATGTGTTTTTCTGTTTTGTTGAATTAAGACTCCCAGTGTGCTATTATTGAAAAGCACACTGAGAGAGGATATCTTTGCTATTTTTTCCTGATGTTAGTGGAAAAGCTTCCAGTTTCCTATCATTAAATATAATGTCAGCAATAGGATTTTGGCAATGTTCTTTGTCACATTCAGGAAGCTCGCCTTCTATTATTTGCTGAGAAATCTTTTAAAAATGAGATTAGATTTTGGTAATTTTTTTTCTTGTTAATATAATCACATGGGGTTTTTAGCATTGCTATGATGGATTACATTAATTATCATCAAATGCTGAACCAGTGTTGCATGTCAAGAATATTATCAACTTGGTCACAATATATAACTTTACTAATGCATTACTAATTGAACTTATTGATATTTTATTGAGTGTTCTTTCATGAATGTTTGTGAGAGGATTTGGTCTTTAGTTTTCTTATCATTCAATGTCTTCACCTGGTTTAGGTAATCTCATAGAATGCATTAGAACACAGCCAGCCTTCATCTGTGGGTTCCACTTCTACGTTTCAAAATATTTGAAACAAAATTGCATCCATATTAAGCATGACTAGACTTTTTCTTGTCAGTATTCCACAAATAGTATAGTTTCACAGCTATTTCTGTGACATTTTGCCATGATTCTTAAGTGGCTTGTCCTCCAAAGATCCATGTGTTGGTAGCTTGATCCTTGAGGTGTTAGTATTGAGAGGGACCTTACAGTCATGGTGGGCACTGCGCAGGAAGGGATTAAGGTGAAAGGGAGAAAGTTTCCATGAGAATGAGTTGTTATAAAGTGGCAAAATCTGTTAATTCTCACTCTTTTGCTGTATTGTCATGTGATCTCTTGCTTTTGTATGGAAATCCCTGACTTGAGGAGATGCAACTAAGGGAATTCTTCCCAGAGCGCTACTCCTAGCCTTCTGGACTTTCAGCCTCTAATGCTGAGAGCTGTTTCAACCTTTTTTTTTTTTTTTTTGTAACCCTCCCAATCTTAGGTATTTTGTTATAGCAACCGAATATGAAGTCATACACATTTATAGTAGGCATTACAAGTAAGCTAGAGATGGATTGATAGAAGGATTGTGCAGGCAATATACTATGCCTGTAGTATGCTATTCTAGATAGACTGGGGGTTGGGGGTTGGGATAGAAGGACCTGGGGTGGACTAGGATAAGGGAGAGGGGAATATAACCAATTTTAATGATGGCATGAATCAGTGTGAAAGAAACCTTCCTCTTGGTTAGAGAGAGAAGGGGGATGGCTTGGGCAGAAGCACCCTGCAGGGGTGGAGAAAGTTTTATCTTAAAACCATACATTGTTGCTGGTAAATTCTAGTGGTAGAACCTGGTCACCCACCACAGTGAGCTGTTGGTCAGGGAGGCCTCTGAGGTACCCCAAACAATGTAGACCATTGTCAAAGCACTTGCTTACATATCAGCGCTAAATAGTGAGACTCCATTGCTAAAGACATTACAGACTCTGGTCGCTGTTCACCCTCCAAACTTGGGGAACACTGCAGAAGAAGGGGAGGAAAGAATTCAAGAGCCATGGGGTGGGAAGGTGTACTCTGAGACGCTGTCCCTGCAACAGAGACTGACTGGTGCATTCATGACCCCACAGTGGTTACTGATGACCCACTGAGGAAGGCTCTCAGGGGAATGGGGACAGGAGCAAGGGAACACAAGAGTAAAACCCAATGGTAGTATGACTATTTGCAATATGTTCATGTATTAAAGTTCTCAACTTTAAAAAGAGGGCACAAAAAGCCTTCAAAGGGATCTTAGAAATGTTATTTGAGATATGGTAATTGCATATGTCAAAACTAAAAGATTGTATATTTTGAACATGTGCAGTTTGGTTTAGTTCGATGAGCTTGGGAAAAGGAAGAAATGCTATACTGCTTTCCATAAGGACTTGTGAGTCCACAGATTCGAGCACCTATGAAGGCCCCCAGAACAAATCCAGCCCTCATGCATCCAAATACAAGAGGACATCATTCTTACTCTGGATGAGATTTCAGGGAACTGGAATAATTCATGGGAATAACTTATTTCTTAAATATTTTATAGATTTTACCAGTCAGTGATCTGGGTTTTGTGCTTTTATGAAAGAATATTGTCACTTAAATTTTAATAGATATATGCCTGTTCAGATGACCTATTTCTTTTGTGAGTTTTGGAAAATTGTTATTTCAATGAATGGGTCAATTTTTCCTCAGGTATCACATCTGTGGACATGGAAATGCTCCTATGATGAGTCTTTTATTATCCTTTTAAGGTCCATAGGATCAGTACAGGGGGCTCTTTGTTCTGACATGAGCAATGTGTGTCTTTTCTCATTTTCTTATTTAACTTAGGTATGGGTTTAGCAATTTCATTGATATTTTCAAAGAACTGTCTTTTTGTCCTGTTGGTTTTCTCTGGCATTCTATTTTAACTTTCACTGATGTGTGCTTTACTTCTTTTTGTTGTTGACTTTGAATTTTTCTCTTCTTATGTTAGCTTCCTAAGGTAAAAGCTTTGTTTATTGACCTGAAACTACTCTTGTCTAATGTATGTGCTTGATGCTAAAAATAACCCTCCCAGCACTGATTCCACTGCATCCCAGAGATTATAAGAAGTTGTTTTAATTTTTCCTACATCACTTCAAGTCTTTCTTCTTGACTTCTGCATTTTTAATCTGTCTGAATCTATATATTTAAAGTTGATCTTGTATGCATATCATATATTATATACACATGGGTCCTTGTTGTGGGAAACACTTTTCCCGTGGAGACACAAACATGTCTTCTCCCCAGAGAGGGCACAAATGAGAGACAAAGGGACAATTATACCGAAACCATTTTGGTGGACCAATGAGTTTATTGGGGTTAGTTACAGAGCAGGGTGAGGGGTTACTTACAGGAGCAATAGATGACCTAAATGCAGCTACACCATGAGAAGTCTCATCCCATCCTGGATGATGTCCTCCCCATAACTGCTTCAACTCCGAGAGCTGCATCACCAGAAAGCCCACCCAGCAGCTCTGGAGCACCCTTCGGTTGGAGTCTTGAGCACACTGCACCACTTGCAGGCAGCTCCACTGGAGGGTCTCTCAGCCCCAAGCACTTGTTTCCCCTTTATATAGCTTTAGGGCGGGTCTTGCAACTGTTTCCCACATTATTGACTTCCTGATTCTCTGGAACTTCCTTCCTGCATTGCCTTCCCAGGAAGGACTGCTGGTTTCTAGATAACATGACTTCCTGAATCCCCTGAGCCTCCTTTCTCTCTCTTTCCTAATTTGAAGGAAATCTGCTGCACACAGTCCTATTTTCAATCCTCAGCAAGTCTTTGTCTTTAATTGGTAAAGATTGGTTATGGATGTTGAAAATGTTTATTAACATCTACCATATCTGAGCCTAGAGTGGTGGTGCATGCCTGTATTGCCAGCACTCAGAAGGTGGAAGATTGAAAATTCAAAATCAGCTTGAGCTACCTAGTGAATCTTCTCTCTTCTTCATCCTTTTTCTTCTTCATCTGCTTCTTCCCCTCCTTCTTCCTCTGCCTTCTCCCTCCCTCCTTCTTTCTTCCCTCTCTCCTTTCCTCTCTGTTATATTTCTTTTTGTTTGTTTATTTACCCAGAATGCTTTTATTAGGTTTTTAGTTTTTTGAGATGGAGCTCTAACTATAATCCAGGCTAGCCTCAAACTCACAGCACTCCTATGGCCTCAACCTCCTAAGTATTGGAATTTCGGTTATGACCCACCATACCTGGCTCTTCATTTTATTTTTCCTTCCACTTGTTTTAACACCTTGTCTAATGTTAATTGAACATTTTGTGTGATTCCATTTTTCTTCTTTCTTAGTATATTAATTATACCTCATTTTCACTTTTCATTATGCTACTTTATGCTTCTTTCTGTGAGTTTAGTTGAATAATTTATATGATTGCATTTTTCTCCTTTCTTGGCACATTGATTAGTCCCTTTTTATTGTACTATTTTATGCTTCTTTCTTTATTTTCTCTTGTTCTCAATTTACATTTACCGAAAGTCCTTGCTCTCTTTCCAATAGTCCGTGACACCTGACAATTACAGCAAGAAACTTATGTGAGAATATTCCCAGTTCCTCTCTTCCCATCCCTTGTCACATGCATATGAACTACTATTCCCATTGCTATGACAAAATAAGTGGCAGAAGCAACTTAAGGGAAGGCTTTATTTCGCTTTACATTTAAGAGGGGATGTCATCAATATTGTCAGTGAAGGCTTGCCAACCAGTTCATGAACAGCTGGTCACATTGTGCCCACAGTCAGAAAGCAGAGACAAATGCTAGTGCTCGGCTTGCTTTCCCCATTTTCCCTTTTCATTCAGTCTTTAAGCTCAGCCCATGGGATGGTGGCAGCCACGTTCAGGGTGGATCTTTCCCCATCAGTTCACCATCCCTACAACAGCACTTGCAGAAATACCTGGTAGGTATCCTTTGCTTGATCCTAACTCCAGTCTAGCTGATAGTGAAGGCTAGCCGTCATACATGGCTGTCACATATTTCACTTCTTCCACGCTATAATTATCAAATACATTTGTGGTTATTATTAATATGAATAAACTGCTATGTTTTATCAACTATGAATTGAAAGTGAAACTACTTTCTTTTACCTTCACTATTATGTGGCACAAACTTTCTGATTATATCATTTGCCTTCTTTCTGAAATTTTTCATTTAACATTTAATGCAAGGCAATTACTGATAAGAAATTCCAAGTATCTGTTTGAGAATTATTTTCCCTTCTCTTCTGAGAGTAATTTAATTGGACATGGGATTCTAGGTAGATTATTCTTTTCTTTCAATACCTTAAATATTTCACTCCACCCACCCTGGTTTTACTTATATGGTTTCTGAAGAGAAAATTAATGGATTCTTACTCTGAATGCTTTGGACATGGTTGAAAATGGTTTCTTCTCCTCCCTGTCAGACACATGGGAGGATTTTCCTCCTGTCTTTGGTATAATCTGATAACCTACTGGAGGTAAAACCCACAAATGTTTATGGCCTCCCCACAACTGTCCCCCACACAGATATTTACCTCACAAACTTGTCCACTCCAAGCCCCAGCATTCTGTCAATAAGGCTGAAGGTTTTCCATTCTGATGCTGGTTCCCGTGGATCCTGATGTCCCAGGAAAAGCTTGTCTGTTTCTATAATGTGCAAAGAGAAGTTTTTTTATGACCTTAGCTCTATGATGGATTTAAGATGAGTTGTATATTAGTAGTTTGCTCAACTGTATTCCTGTTAGGAGGGAGTGATGAAAGCTAAGCCCCTTACCTTTCAGACCTAAAACTGAAAGCCCTTAAATAAACATTTTATCTTATAATTTTGGATATGCAAAACTCTCTTTTTAGGTTGTTCTGAAAAGAGCTTACATAACTCCACACCCAGGTTTTCCTTGTAAGCAATTGGTATCATGAAGACCAGGGTGTCACATGAATGACCCAATATGAATGCATTATCATCAGCTAAAGTCTAGAGTTTCTTAATGTTCTTTTCTATCCCAGATTCCCATTCAGAATATTATGTTAAATTTTGTCAATGGCTCTCCTCTTGGATATGACAATTTCCCAGACTTCACTTGGTGATGATGACTTTAAGAGGTCTGAAGAGTTGGATTCAGCTATTTAATAGAATGGCCTTCCATGGGGGTTTGTCTGATGTTTTTCTTACAGTCATTCTGAGTTAGGGGCCTTTGGTAGGAATACAAGGGTAGATGTCATTCTCCCCCCACCCTGTCAAGGGCACAGTGTCTTAGCACGTTTTGCATCACCTGGCTGAGCTGGTAGTGGTCAGCTTTCTCCCATGTAAAGCCACTTTTAGAAGGAAGAATTTGCCAGGCGATTTTCAACTGAGAGCTGGCAGACCTAGAGGCCTTCCTCCAGCTGAGACCCAAAAAGGTCTGCACACCAAAGCTGAGGGCTGAGTGACAAAGGGAAATGAAAACCTGCCCCCCTCTCAGCTCTCCATCCACCTTCAATCATTGTTTTTCACCACACTTTTCTCTGCAAGATCAGCCCCCACATCTTGTCCTATGCATCTCCAGGTAATATAAGTTGACTGACAGAATCAGGGCAGTCATGGTTTGTTTGGGGCCATCAAACAATCCCATGGATCTGAGTTTCTGTATCTTTAAAAAGGTTTTGTTTAGTGATAGGGAGGGGGTGAAGGGCCTAGCAGCTGCAGAGGCAAGGGAGGTAGCTGTGAGCGAGGAGGACTCGAGCACCTGCCTATGGGCAGAAAAATGGCCCAGGAGCTGGGAGGACAGACACAGATAGTAAGATACTATGAAGGAAATAGGTCAGCTTACAGATTGTCAAACTCACAGTTCAGCCTCTGGAGAATTGACTAACGCTGCAATTTTCCAGAGTGAAGGGCAAGCAGATGTTCTATGGCTGTGCCTAACTTCCAGATTCAGAGAGCCTGTATTTGACTGATACACACATCTGCCTGACAGATTCTGTACTGGAAACCCTGACCATAGATTGGATGTGGGACCCACAGCAGACCTGGATGATGGCAGAGAGGAGTGGAGGAGAGACATCTTTCCGAGGCTGAACCTCATATAATGAAAGCAACCTCCCTTTAGCAGAGACTCATGCACACTGATGGCTTCAATTCACCATGCAGCCAGCAGGTCCTCTATAACTGAGCCTTGCACATTTCTCCTACCTTGTACTCTGGAACTCCAAACATATGATGTCTTTTCAGGCATCTCCTTGCCCTCCTGACTCAAAGGCCCACCCTCATCTCACCTTGTTTGGTGCTGCCTTTAAAACATATATGTATATACACAGGTGCATATACAGGCACACAGACATACGGATGCACATGAACGCACAGATGAAAATATACATGGGCATTGTAGTGGTTGGGATCAAATGTACCCCATAAACTTATGTGTTCTTGTTCTTCAGCTGGTGGCAATTTGGGAGGTAGAGCCTTGCTGGAGGAAGTGTACTGTTAAGTGCAGAGATTGAGGTGTCATAACCAGCTCCACCTTGCCAGAGCTTGGCTCTCTCTTCTTGCTGCTGCTTTTCACCTGCCATGGCAGAAGTGATATCCGACCTTTGCTCATGCCATGCTTCTCCCTCCATCTGCCCCCCTACATCATAGAGCTTCCCCTTGAGACTGTAAGCCAAAATAAATCCTTTCTTCCCATCCACTGCTTTTGGTTCATTGTTAGTCCCAGCAATACAAAGGTAACTACAATAGACATACATGTCTGTACTGACTCCTCCTGTGTTTAAGTAGCTTTCACTCATCAGCCAGGTAATTTTCAGCTCCCTGTCCTAGTTCACAGGGAACCAGTCTATCAGAGACCCTTAACCAGCACATGCCATTGATGGTCTGGCTCCCATGAGACAGATCTAGCAGCTCTGAGGTGATGAAACTGCTTTCAGTCATAGATGAGGACACCCCCTATGCATGAAAATAGAAGGGCAGTGATGTGTGCCAGGTCTACTGAACTCATACCCTTCCTCCACACTTATGCAGCTCCTAGGTACAATCAGAGGAAAATTAAGGAAAATGGCATGTTTCTTCTAGATAAGATGAGGCTGCATGTGGTAAAGCTCCCTGGAAAAAAAAATTACCCTTTCAAATGTGTTGTTCCACTGTGGTCAAGGCAAGAGCCTGAGTGAGTTATTCATGAAGTCATGAGGTTGTAATTTGATCCTAACTTGGACCATCCTCAGACTAGGAAGTCTGCTATCAGGTCCCACCATACCACATATGTTCTGAGCAGCTCAGCAAGCTCCCTGTATTAGTCTTTGTGTTGCTATAACAAAATGCCTAAGTCTGGGTGTGTTAACCAGGCTGCTGTCACTGTCATGAAATACTTGAGAAAAACAAGGAGGAAAGATTTATTTAAGGTCACAGTTTTTGAGGTTTCAATCCAAGATCTCTTGACTGTATTGATTCTGGGCCCTAGTGAGCCAGGACATCATCATGGAAGTATGTGGTCGAATAAAGCTGCACACCTCAAGGTGACCAGGAAGGTTGGCAGGAGACATAATCTATCCTTCAAAGATACAACTCCATCGACCTACTTCCTCCACCTCGGCTCCACCTCCTAATGTTTCTCTCACCTCCCAACACAGCTATCACCAGTGGTGAGCAGGACAGAAATTTCACTCCCAGTCATTCCCCGTCTGAACCTGCCCATCTCTCTCCCAAGCAGCCTGGGGAGTTCCTTTTGAGAGACCTCACCCAGGTGAATTCCCAGGGCTCATGGACACCAAAATGAATTTTAGCTCAATCAGATTAGGAAGCAGAGCTGGTAACTTCATTAAAAGTAGAAAAAAAAGATAATTCAGGGAAGAGAAAGATAAAGCCCACCTGGTAAACAGGCATAGCTTCCTCTAAAGAAATATCTCCTAAGGAAAGGAAAAGGCATGCCCTGAGGAGAGGTAGAGGCACCTGGGGGAAGATCACAGTAACTTATTTGTAATGAGCAGATATGGTGACTTGGTAAGTCTCAAGTTACATCCCTAAAGTGTGTTAGGACACTACTCTTCTTCTTTAAAGAGTATAACTTGGAACAAGGTTAAAGAATGTTCCTTAGTAGAGTTGTAATGTAGATTTATGAGGGGCACTTTCCAGACCTGGGAATGAGAGGGGAGTGCTAAAGAATCAAGGTTATAGATTATATTGGCCCTAAATAAGCACAGCCTAATTATTGACCATGACATGTGTCATGGTTTGATCCAGGTGTCCCCCACAAACGAATGAATGTGTTCTGAATGACTGATCCTCAGCTGAAGGCAGTTTGGGTTTTACAACCTCACTAGAGCTGTGTTGTTGAGAGCGGGCTTATGGGGGTTATAAGCCAGCTTCCTCTTGCCAGTGTTTGGCACACCTTCCTGCCATTGTTTGTAGTGCTGTGGTGGAGATGATATCCACCCCTCTGCTCATGCCATCATTTTCCCTGCCATGATGGAGTCTCCCCTTGAGTCGATAAGCCAAATAAACCCATTCCTCCACAAGCTGATTTTGCTTGGTTTCTTTCTCCATAGCAACTAGAATGCTGACTGCAACAACACACTTGATTGAGATGTCTCTGCAAATGCCTGATCTGCTCCTAGTGAGCACAATTTGTTGTCCTGGCAAAGATGCCCTTTAGAATACATGTACTATCTCAGTGGGCCATTTGGCCTTTGCCAGTAGAGCTCAAAGTCTAGAGTCCTTGGAAATCCAGTCTTCTATTTTCTCATTCTCCAAGTATTTGAAGTCTGAAGTCTTCTATCTGTAAAGGTAGACAAGGCATCAGGACAGAGCCTCCTCTTTCCCTGTACCATTTCCCATGTCATTATAATGTTTCCTGTTTTTTTTTTCCTGCCTCAGTGCTACCAGCTGGAAACCAGCCTCTAACATATGAGCCTTTGAGGAACATTCTAGGTCCAAACAATAACACTGGGTAATTTATTTGGCTTGCACTATTAAGAGCATTGGCACCATCATCTGTTCAGCTCTGCTGAGGGCCCTGTGCTAGGTCATATCACAATGGCAGGAACCACATGGAGGAAGGACTCATGAGAGGTTCCAGGCTTCCTTATGACAATCCATTTTCATGAGAACCAAGGCCTATATTAATCCCTTCCATGGAACAGGTCTCTATGACCAATTTGTTTTCCAGGAGACCCTATCTATCTGTTAAAGGTTCAGCCATCTCAACACATTCACACTGAAGATTAAGCTTATAGCACAGCACCTTTGGGGGACATGCCACATCCAGATCATCCTGTGTAACATCTCTGTTCTCACATTCCTCATCTACAAAATAGGAGTGTTCTTGTCATAAAACCTGCAGCGCACTGACGAGAATCAGAAAAATTTACCCTCATAAAGTATTTAGTGCCATTCCTGGTAGGAGAAAGTGCTGGGTAAGTGTTGCTCCCATGGTTATTGTCATTCAGCGCTGGGAGCTACTGAACAGCTCTCCACACCCGCATGGTGCCTATCCTCTGAAGAGCCTGTGTAGCCAAGGTGGGCAGTCAGCCCCAACTCATCCTTCCCTCTACTGTCAGTACAGCCAATCCTCAGCACCATCACTGAAATACACACCCCCAGCAAGGCTTTCTGCTTTCTATGGTGGGCTCATAATGACTGAAGGAACAAGTGCACTGGAGATGAACCCTTGTATTCATACAGCCTTGATATGCATAGGCAGCCCCTCTTGTTGACTCTGAGGGGCAAGGAGATGGGCTTTTAGAGTTGGTTAAGGATATGGCAGGAAGAGACAAAGAGTAGTCAGCAACTTCTAAGCTGAGAGCTGGGAGGTGATTCCTTCATGCTCCATCTTGAGAGCAAAAACATAGTGGCCTTACTTTGCTACTTAAAAGAAGTTTACTAACTTTGGTTTCTTCTTTAAACTTGTCTAATGGTACCTCAAGGCTGTGTTGAAGGTTAAACTAGGTAATGTGTATGCTGTGCCTAGATGGGCATGTAACTAGAGCTACCACGGGTCTCTCTGAACCCCAAAGAGATTCATCCTCATATCACCCTTGCTTGGCCCATCTTAAAAGAAATGGCAGTTACCATATTCTTCTTTGTTCCATCCTCCTCCAGTAAATGTTAATTATGCATGAAGGTTCCCTCCAGCAGAAGTGTTATAATTAATTTATGTTGGGACCATAATAGATTCCAACACAAACTCCATTTCATTGCATCCAACTGTACTCTGAGTGCTCTTTGCTGCAAGGCATAATTCCATAACTCTCCATGATATGTGACCCCCCTCATACACACACATCGTGCTCTTCACAGCTCCCAAGAAGTAGAGCAAGCAGGAAAGGAGGTAGGTTGCCAAGCTCTCCATCTGTGGAAGTGATGGGGACTCTGTGTCCTTGCATCTCCTATGGGTCCGTGCAGCTAGAAAGAAGAGAGGTCACACTCCAGGCATGCACACCTCCTAGTAAGAACTGCATGACCTCTGGCATTCAGTCATTTTCTCTGAACCTCAACTTTCTTTAGAAATATGGAATAGCACAGTAATCTATATTAAGGTATTTGTGAAGATTAAATCAAACAAATATCTTGCAAACACTTGCTGCATATTAGGCCTTTTCTATGTCTTTAGTAATAGCAATGAGCACTAATAGCTCACATCCAACAACTTTTGACTGTGTCTTCATCCTCAGATACCTGCAAGAGGCATCTTGATAGGATGATCCTCCTTTAGGGAGGCTCCTATGGGATGGGGAAGGCTTCTTCAGGACCTGAGCTCACAGACCAGCATAGTGTCTGGCGGTTGTGCCTGGGAGCTCTTGAGGGAGTTGGAGGAGTGTCAGAATAGGGACTTGGAAGACAACATCAAGGTTAACAAATAAAGGAAGTGATGGCTACAGGAAAACTAGAAACCTTCCCAATGCTGGATATATGTAACAACTGAGCATGTGCAAAAAAACAGCCCTCAGCATACAAACACAAGGAAGGTGGTCATTATGTAAATGACCTCTAAAAGGCCATGAAGATCATAACTCTGGCCCAGAACTTCTTGGGTGTGTGTCTTTTCCAGCTAACTGGCCCACTTCCATGCTCAGGGGTGCCTTTCTCCTTCCTGGCAATCTGCCTCTAATTCTATTACCTTACTATGTGTCTATGGTACAATTCATTGGGAAACATTTGTTAACTTCATTGGATGACATCTGGGACTCAACTCTGTGCCTACTCACTTTGATTTCATCTAATACGGGGAAAGGTTCTCTCTACTTCTGGTCCCTGTCAAGGAGCTGAAGAGACTAATACTTAAACTCACACATCAGCCTAGGCTACAAATGTCCAGAAACATTGGTCCCACTACCCTGTGTGTAGCATGACGTTTTTTCCTGTGGGCCTAATGTGACGCCATTTTGGAATAGAGAATGCTTTAGCCTGGTAGCCATTACAACTTTGGAGCTGATCAATATAGGGATAGCCATGTCCATGGTAATGAAGCTATTGACACTCCCCGGCCATAAGACCCTTACATGATATTCCAGCTATTGTTCCCTCCTGCCTTCCCCCAAGCTACAAGCAATCTTGAGAGGAACTAAGAATATAGGAAATCACAGGTTACCTGGCAGGAGACTCCATGATGAAGCGTCCATGAGATCACAGTACAAGATGGGGTGAGACTTTTCAGTGATACAGCTGTCTTTAAGTCAACCTTTGCCCATGCTCTGTAAGTAACCCCAAGAAACTCTTCTTCAATTCAACGGGTCTCAGGTTTGATTCTATTTTTAAAAAGTGTTGTTCATATAGAGCTTTAATAAGAATCAAGTAAACTAGTATATGTGATAATTTTCCAGGACATCATCTGATGCCAGGATATCATCTGGTATATGAATCTCAGTGATTGCTTATGTGAACGATTAAATGCAAAACCATGCCTGCATCCTATCTGTCCTGTCCACAGGGTCTGAACTTTGCTGACTCTGTCCATGGTGCTGTCCATAGGGACTGAGATTTGCTGCTTCTGTCCATGGTCCTGGACACATTCTGAGCCCATTCTCACCCCCTTCAACATATGCCCTGTGTTCAGTTCCCTCTCTTTCCCCTCCCCTCAGGCCTTTCAGAGCCTGAGATGAGTGCTGCCTGGTCTACTGAGGGTCCTGCAAAGAAGGTGTTGCCTGCCCAGGATATTTTTGCTCCCATGACAGATGCTAGCCTGTCCTGGACACCCAAGTGACTAATAACCCAGGCCCTTCAGGGAAGCATTCCCTTATCACACTCTGGCAAAGGGGCTCCTCTCTCTCTCTCTCTCTCTCTCTCTCTCTCTCTCTCTCTCTCTTTGAATAATGGGCAGCTGGACATATCAAAGCCATGACCACTTATCACAGAGGCATCATTGAAACTGGTGGATGGAATTTCTCCTCTTTTCAATGAAAAAATTTGCAGCAGAAGCTTGTATCCTGGGCTCTCCCTACCTCCCTGTGAATAAGTATAGACTGTGAGTCTGGGAGGAAGCTCTTGTAAAAGCACTTGCCTCTGCAGGCAAACAATGCTCTGTTCAGTCAGGTCCTGGCAGGAGGTCTCAAACCTCTAGCTCAGAACTCAAGCCAGCAACCATGTGTCTGTGCATGTCCCCATTTTCCCTTGTGAGAACATGAGCACTTGAGGGGGGTTGGAGGAACACTGAGGCAGGAGTCAGAGATTGGAACAGAGAGGAGCACTTGAAAGAAAAGCCTTCTAAACAACCTGAACCCCACTGACTTGTGCCAGAGAAGTCTCTACTTACAGCACCACATTCTGGGTAAACTGTCCCTGGCTAGACTCTGTCCTCCCGTTGTAGGTAGGCAAAGATTAGGCTTGAAGGAAGGCCCCACCTCCTGGTAACAGAAATGGAAATATTAAAATTGTCCTTCCATAGGGTTTTAAATAACATATGAAAGGGACGAGCCACTTCCCTTGGATAAGAAGGAAAAAATCCTCTGGTCCTGGATGGAGATTAAGTTACCACCTTGAAGAGTTAATCCAATGGAGCCTATTAATCACTCACCTGGTCAAGAGACCACCCCTTACTTAAAGTCATGATAATGAGAAAGAAGGAATAACTATCCCCTTAAAGTGATATTGTTCTTAAAGTTACAGAAGTTGTGTGTTTACTTGTGCATTTACTCACAAACCTTCACTATGGAACCTGCCCACTCTTCTGAGAAACTCGGAATGCATCACTTTTTATTCTTTTCTCTTTTTTCTCTTTCTCCTTTTGGATGCTGGCTGAGATTCTAAGAATGCTTCCCCCCAACACTTTGGGGATTTTCCACCTTTTTCTCAACAACTCTCCTTTTCCTTACTCATGTTTCATTATCTCTGTACCTAATTTTTCATAGTAGCAAGACAAAGAACTCAAGGGTATGAAAATCTGTAATATTTCTATTGCCATGTGGCCAAGTCTATTATGTCCCATAGAATTGGAGACATTCTTATGATAACAACAAAAAGAACATGCTGCTATCTGAGATTTGTCTTTAACTGAGATGCTAATCTTTCTTCTGGCAGCCTTCTATACATATGCCTGGTTTAGAGGTTCATCCCAGCAGTATGAGCTGACTATGACAGCCTTTCTGGGAGCAAATGCCAGAGTAAGCAAAACATGGACAACTGAAACTATAGGGAGTGAAGCCATGAGGAAAAGAAAACCACTATAAACAAAAAGTGCTTAGGAGTATCTTAAAATCTCAACAACAAAGCAGACTTAAAACTCACCCACCATGACTCAGGGATCTGAGTGGAAGAGGGGGCAGAAAAAAATGTAAGAGCCATGGTGGGGGAGAATATCCAGAGACATTGCCCCTCTCAGCAACAACACACAAAGGGGAGGACCTGGCTGACTACTGTGCTAGCCATAACACCCCAACCCACAGGTTGATCCAGCATCTCCACTGAGGAGGTTGCCCAGTGTGTTGGGGGCAGGGAGGAGGGAAATGGGATACCAACACAATATTTGCCCATACAATGTATCTAATTTTGAATTATATATATATATATTATTTGCTACATGAATCAATTGGCCCAGCCTCAGGTACAGCATTTCTTTGATTGCTATGTTTACATGATATATTGGTCAATACCTAGAAAGAAGAAATTTAAGGGGAAAAAAGCTCATGGTTTGAGGAGGTACACTTCATAATGGTGGGGAAGGCATGAAGGCAAGAGCAGAAAGCCACTGGTTACATTCATTTCATAGTTAAAAGCAGAGAGCAATGAATGTTCATACTTAGCTGGCTCTCTCTTATGCAATCTAGGACCCCAGCACATGGTATGGTGCCTACTGCTCACAGTTAGGGTGAGTCTTCCCACATACATTAACCAAATCTAGAAAATTCCTCACAGGCATGCCCAAAGACTTGTCTCCATGGTGATTCTAAATCCTGTTGAAATGTCAGTTGAGATTAGCCTTCATGGTTGACCTCCATCTGAACAGCTACCTTCTTACTGATTCTGCTAATTTTGTAGCCGTCACATCACTGAAGACCAATTCTCCCCAGTATCTTTCCCAGCTCCCATTCACTGTAAGACTTTTTAAATCTTTATGGTGTCTTCTAACTTCTCTTGTAAATGTTATCTCTCATCTCCTGGCACTACTGCTTTTTGGATTAGAAAACTTTCTTCATGGCTTTTCATCATCCACCTAACTTGACCCTTAAGGTTCTAATGTTAACATCATCTAGATTAGTTACAGGAATATGTGATCTCAAATCTCCCTGTCCATGTATCATGCTGCCTTATTCCTTCTTTGGTCTTCATACCTCCTAGCTCCTCAGCAGTTTCCACTAACTCTCCTATGTTGAGATATGACCATCAGTGCTAGAGCACCAAACCTTGCCACTAAATATACTTTATAAAAATTCATGAAATATGTTTGACATTGCTATTATGAGCAGGAAACAAAAAGGAATTTTTATCAGTGAAAATCTCATTTATTCCAAAGTTTTTTTTAAAATGTATTTATGCATATGTGTATGTGTTCATGTGTGTCATGGCAGGCATGTGGAGGTCAGAGGATTACCTCAAGATGTCTATCTTCTCCTACCTTGAAGGGTCTTTCTTACTGAAGGGTGTGCCTCAGTCTATCTGGCCCACAAACCTTCTGATTCTCCTGATTCTGCCTTTTGTTGCCATAGCTGTATAGGGATCTTAGATGTGTGTGTCATCTTGCATCAGTTTTATGTGGGAGCTAAGGAGAATCAAACTTGGACTGCAGGTTTGCAAACAAGGTTTTATAACTTCTGAGCCATCTTCCCAGTCCCAACCCCCAACTTTCTGTCTTCTGCCAGCATATGGAATCAATGTTATGTTCATTGCTCAGTCTGAGACTTCCAGGAAGAGTCAAGCTCAGCAGGCTCAGGATGCCTAACTCACAGGAGAAAACTCTCACCCAGAACCTCAGGCAGAACTATCCCTCCCCTTGCCTGGGTGCTGACAAGTGTTTTTACTCCACTCTGTGATAGCAGCAGTGCTGCCCTTTGAGGATCCTGTTTCATCTGAAGGTTTGATACATATACACATGTGCATTCACATGGATACACACATGCTGCATGTACACACTTGGGTGCATATTCATGCACATGCACACATAAACACACATGCACACCATCATTGAAATATTATGTCGTATTCCTACCCCACTGGCTGTTAATACCATCTTACCACCAGCAACCTAGTGTCTATACATGTGCAGCTAAAGCATAGGTGTAATCTTACGCAGAAAATCTGCCAGCGTGTATGGAAAAGGAGCCACCTTTTATCACCACTTTCCACAGTGTTTGTACCCGAAGCGACACTGTGTCCTATGGTGTGATATGATTGATTACACCTTCAGAAGGTCACAGAACAAGGCAATGGCTCCCCAGGGTCCTCATATCTCTTTCTGCATCTCATGCATATTGGAGTGCAGAGTTCCCCATCATGCCACAAGATAGGAGTGTTGGTTCAAGGGTACTCCCTAACACTCCATTTAACCCTGCCCAGGTCCCATAATCAAGCCTGGGATCACGAGGTGATGGTCAGCAATCAGAATTCTAGACAGCCAAAAAAGGGAGCATGGTGATCACTCCAGCCTCACCTGGGAAACTGCAGTTACTGGTACCTGAGTTAACTTTAAATAGAGGCTCATCTTGCCCCTCAGACTCTTCTCTGACCCAGCTTCAGGCCCAGGAGTCAGGTCCTCACCTATTGGTGTGCTCTGCTTGCTTTCCCATGCAGTTTTCTCCTGACCCTATGCCACTGGGAACCTGGTAGTCAACCCTGTCTGGCCTTAATCTTAGCCCCACCCTTCAAATCTTGCAGAGCAGCCTAGTGGAAGGCACACTACCACTAGCAGGGGCAGCATAGCCCAAGGTATCAGGTAAAGATGAGTGCTCTGAATCCCTCTGTTCTCATTGTGGCCCAAAACTCACCATCTTCCCAGATGGCCAGAGAAGGGTTTCAGTCTATTCCCAAGGGAGTGCCACTTCCTAAAATCATTAGCCCACTTCCTGCATAGAAGTTAACTCAATTGGTGTTAGGGTAGCCTAGCCATGCCCAGAGGAAGGTGACCTCCTCCACATTGACATTACCTGTGTCCTGGCTGCCTATTCTTGCTTGGTCCCATAGTAAGGTAGTCCAAGAGTAGTATGGCCCCCTTCCACAGCAGATGCTTGGGATGAGGTGAGACTGGGAAAGGCTAAGAAGTGGGTGAGGCATTCCCTTACTAACCTGGTCCATCCTGGGACTAGGTAGAGCTGACCTGCTAGATCCAGCCTGTACCTCAGGGAGCCTAGCCCACAGCTATCCTAGTAAGGCTCCACAGGACCTGCCTGTCCACACACAGAAGCAAAAGCTATGCCTGTCATCAGTTCTGAGGAGAGAAGAGAGGCCCACCAGCCACATTCCTCCTTTCCCTTCTCTTTTCTTCCCCTTCCCTGCCTTCCTCCACCTGTATGTTCCTCTGCCAAGAGTGTGATGCCAGCTCAGAACTGACCATCACAGGAAGGTTCAGGAGTGCAGTCAGGGGTGCAGGAGAAAAGTTCCATCCATTATTAATTCCCCCTAGGACTTCACCACTTCCAAAACTGATTACATTATTTATAATAGCCTTAAATTTGGCACAAGTTAGAGGGCTGCCTCTCCTATTGACATTCCTGTTTCTCCAGTAGCACTTCCTGTTTCCTTGGAAAAGAAACAGGCAGTAGAGGACTGGTCTGTCCCGTCTCTATCCCTGGCTCATGCACAGCTGCCCACAAACAGTATCACTTGCCTCTGTCCAATGCCAAAGGCAGTAGCCATGTATTCACCCCTCTTAAACCTCCCCAGTTCACAAAGGGCATAGCACACTCACACTCACTTCTGGGGCATGCTGGGGGAAATTCAAGCCACTTGAATCTCTTTGATTAGCCCACCAGTTAGACAGCCCAATGGCTCACATGTCTGTCACTGGACAGCACTGGACTATCCCCTGGCAGCAGCAGGAGGCTAGCTATGAAGAGGCCCGAGGTCATAGCCTGGGGGAAGAAGGGAGAACAGAGCCAAGGAATTGGTTGCTATGGAGATGTTCTTGCCCAGAAATCAGAGCAGCTGGGTATATATGCTGAAGGATCTAACCATGAAGAAAGGACAGACATAGAACTGTGCTGTACAGGATGGGCACTCTCCAATTCACCTGCAGGACTAGAGTAGATGCCAGAGGAGTTGAGGGATAGGGAGTGTGCAGGAGCAGGCAGGCCTCACTTACAAAGTTCCAGGTAACTGCTGAAACTCTGCTCTTCTTGCCCAGCTCCTGTGAACAAGTGTCAGTGCTCTTACATTACAGAGGACACTGAGATCTGAAAGGGCTTGCCCAGAGCCACAGACCAGAAAATCTGGGACTGAGATTTGAATCCAGATTTTTCTAATTCCCAGGTACACATTCACATGCCTACAATATGATTATGTCAATCCTCCCATAAGCAGGCTTCCTGGAACAAACAGAAAGTTGAGGCTCTAAAGCAAGTCCAAGGAAAGTCCAAGGTCCAAACTGCTCTATGCAAATACCCAAAGTCTTTCCCACATGGCACTCCCTGGAAGAGAAGCCCTGGGTCTCATGTATTCTCTAGGACTTGTCTGCCACTCACCACTCATCCCAGGAATCCTTTCCTTGTTCGCCTTTAGCCTTGACCTTGCTGCTCCTCTGAAGACATGAATTTACTTCATTGATGAAGACCCCACCAAGTCCAGGTGGAGCTATTGTAGTGTGTTAGTAAGCTTTCCATCTCTGTGACAAAATACCTGAGAAAAACAACTTAAAGTAGGAAAGTTTATGGTTCATGTTTTAAGAGGTTTCAGTCCGTACTCAGCTGGCTACATTGCTTCTGGGCCCATGATGAACATCATTGCCAGGAACACGAGGGAGAGTTTGCTTCATGGTATAAGGACCAAGATCAGAGAGAGAGAAAGGGAGAAAGAGAGAGAGATTGAGAGAGAGAGAGAAGAGGGAGAGAGGTTTTCTGGGATAAAACATCACCCCAAAGTGCACACCACCAAAGACCCACTCTCTTCAACTAGGTTCTACCTCCTGAGTATTCTATTACCTTCCAATAGTCCATCAAATTATGAACCCATAATTGGATTAATATACTGATGAGATCAGAGCCCACATTTCCCAAAACCCATCCACTGGTAAATGAGCCTTTAACCTATGGCCTTTGGGAGATATTTTATATATCAAATTGCACAAGTATCCTTTCCTGAATACTACTGCTCACAGAACTCAGGGTCTCTATGGAAAGTTCTTTGTATTCAGCTGCTTCCTGAGGGTCTCTTCTCAATCAATACATCACCTGACCTTGCATTGGAACTCCCAAAACTGAGCAAAATAATACGCTTCTCTTCTGAAGTTAATTTTACTGATTATTTTGTTACAGCAACACAGCAAATTATTATACACTGGACTATGAGGCAAGTCCCTTGCACATGATCTCAGTTTTCACATAGCTTTCCTTGTGAAACAGGCATTATGACCCATTTATAGCTAAGAAAATGAGGCCTAATGCAGTGTGCGGCTGGGCAATGACCACCCTGCCAACTGTGTGTAGGTAGCTCAAAGTGGAGTGGCTCAAATTTGAGCCACCATCAAAGCCTTCAGTTGAGACCACCATGCAATGGGCTTCCCTGTGCTGGAAGCAAGAGCCTCTAGGAAGAAAAGACCTAGACTAGGAGGAGAGTTTGGGGGGCCCAAGGTCAAGGTTCAGGAAGGAAAGCATTCCTTAATTGGGAGACTTGGGGAGCCAAGTGGGGTGATCTGGTCACACAGAGACTTAAGGGATGGGGCTTGATCAGGCTGCAGGCCTGTAAAGCCTCCTGTTCTATGGCTGGCTTGTCTTGGTATCCCAGTGTTTCTTCCCATGTCAGCCAGAACATTTGAGAACAGACAATGCCAGGAAGTGGTTTCTCTCCTTCTAACACTGAACAAGACAACCTCCCATCACTTTTGCTCCAGGAACAGTGCACAGCATTTAGTATTGGGGTTTCCTCAGCCTGGCAGTTTCAGAAGTGTGAAAATGCCTGTCCATCCACCATCTATCAACTCAGCATTAGCCAACCCTGTTCTCTTCTATGATGGGGAGGCAGAGAGGTATCCAAGAGAATGCAGGACTCCATTCCACTTTCTCCCTTCTTGGACCACAGCTGGCTCTCTTAACACCATGCCCTTCCTGTGGAGAAAAGGTAACAATTCAATCCATTCTAGAAAGGACCAAGAAACCCAGGTAATATGATCCGTCTCAAAGCCTTCAGAATCTCTCCTATCCTGGAACAGGTGTAAAGCAAGCACAAACCCAAGAGTACAGCAACCAACTTAGCACCTACCACCTTTTCTGCCAAAGTCCGGGGTGATCACATCCCCAAAGCAAAAATCTCAATCTGCTGCTGATGGGCACATGCACAGGAGCTGCACACATCCTACTGCAAGGTGGTGCCTTCTGTATTCCTCAACCCATGCAACTCCCTCCTTCTGTGCAGTTATTACTACTTGACCCTGGCAATTCTAGAGAGCGGAAGAGAACAGTTTGACCCCATTGTGCGGCCTCATCTGAAGGAGGGCTGCACAGCATGGTCTCTTGACCTTGTGCTGAAGTGCTCTGTCCAAGTAGGCAGTCAGGTGACAAGCTAGGTAGGGAGCAGAGTTACAAGATATCTATAATGTCCTCCTTAAGTGCCTGTGCTACAAGGAATGATACAAATGTCTTGCACCACTCACCAAGCTGTTAATTCTGTGAAGAACTCAGAGCAGTTCTCAAAGAAGCCGACAGCTCCTCAATCCCTTCTTGCAAAAAAAAAAAAAAGTGTTTAGTCTAATCAGATTCCCAGTATGCTGGGTTCCAGTGATCCATCAGTATAGCAAGGTGACAAGTATGCCAGGTCACCTGAGACTGAACATACATCCCTACCCTTGGGGGAAGGGTGCTGTGGTGTGAATGGGAATGAATGGGATGTCAGATCTCCTGAGACAGGGTGCTCTAGGTAGACAGAATCATGAGGAGCTGCATGAAAGTTCCAGGAAGAACTATGTACATTGTCAGGGTGGAGACATGCCATAGAAATGGGGATTCAGTAGGCCCTTTTATGACAAGCCTTTCCATTCACACCACTGACCAGGATTATATTTCAGAGTGGCAGGACTCACAGCACGCTGCACTTGTGGCCTAGATCTCCTTTCTTAGTGTCGGGGCTACTGGTAGGGTGGCAGTGATGCTTGCTTTCTTCGTGGTAGCTGTTTCTCTATGTAAATGTCATGTTCACAATGAAGCAGATAAAGTATGCAGCTCCAATCCAGGGGTTAGTGGTGGTATGTGCTATGTGTATGAGAAAGTATGTGTGTTACCTGTGTTTGAGGTGTCTGTATGTCTCTGTGACAGTGTGCACATGTGCTTTTATTTGTATCTGTGTATGAATGTAGTGACTGATGTGTGGGGATGTGTGTGGGTGTCAGCTTCCCTGTGCATGTGTGAGTGTATCTGTGTCTGTGTCAATATGTGCATCCATAAGTATCTATCTGTTCACAACTCTGCATGGGGGTATATATGTGTGCCAGAGTGTGATGAATATGCATATTTCCTCTCTGTATGTATATAGTTATGTGTATGCATGTGTAGGTATATCTAGGAATTAGTGTATGTCTGTATGACCATGTCTTTGTATATAATTATGTATATTATGCATGGTATCTGTGTTGGCATAGTATGGAAAAATACCTATTCCCAGTTCTCTCAGGTATTCTGTCTCTTTCAGGCACTTAACCCAGGAATTGACGTCACTCATGCAGACTGAAATCTGAATCCAGCATAATGTCCTTGTGTCAAAATCAAGACCTTAAGGCACAGAGATTCCAAGAAGCTGGTGAGCACAAGGGTTAGTGCAGCCCAGATAACCAGGTTCACTGGCTGCTGTGAGATTCCCACACAAAAGGCACTGAACCTCCTGTGGTGATCTGGACTCTACAGATGTGCCCAGGTTCCCCTGGCACAGCCCTGGTGTATGCTGCACTCTGGGTCCTATCAAGATAGCAAAATCATCAGCAAGGAAGAGCAAGATTCTGCCCATACCTGAGACAGAGTGAATCCACCTAAACAGAACAGATAAAGATGGGACAGGAGGGGATGCTTAGTGGGGAAGCCAAGACCTGGTCTAGAGGGGTGGCCAGGGAGAGAAAGCCTACTCCTTGCCCTTCCCCTTAGGCCTATGGGTAACACTGGGAGTAGTAGGAGAGGAGCACATGTATACTGGAGAGAATAATGAGTGACCATGGGCAATGTGAGGCTGGAGAGGTGGGCCAGGCCTGGACGCAAAGTGGAAGGAAAACTTTTACGACAGAGAGAGAGAGACAGGGTAATCATGGGATGATACTACTCAGGTATGACAGATAGGGCAGCCCAAGTCCCTGAAGTAGCATGGAGAAGCTCGTTAGGGCAATGGCTTTTGGCCCATGACACCCATAGGTTGCACTTCTTCAGAGCAGAGCTTATGCAGACCTCCAGTTTCCATGGCACCCTCACGATTCTAGGGGTGGGGTGTGCAAGGGGCTCCCAAATGAACAAGAGACCTTCTGCCCATCCTAAACAGCAAGAAGATTCTTCTTCAGTCTCCAGAAAGCAGGAAACCTGTCTGCCTCAACAGCTGGGTACTAAGCCTTGCTGTGTTTCTCTGACCCAGAAAACCTAGTTCTCCAGCAATCTGCTTCTCTGGCCCTCACTAGCTGACTAGCCTTCACACAGTATCCCTGCTAGAAATCTCCTTTGTAAACAAGGTGGGCAGGACTAAAGGATCCACCTTAAATATGCACATTATCCTATAAATGAACCTGGTTATATAATTGACAGGTACAGATACATAAGTAGATAGATAGACAATAGATAGATGACAGACTGTGGTAAATAAATATATAATAAATAGACATATATAAGTATACATTAGGTAGATAGATGACTCATAGGTACAAACTGATGATAGGTGTATTATATATATATATATATATATAATAGATGATATCAAGATGATAGACAATAAATATACAACTAGTAAGGAGATGTTAAGTTGATTTTTCTTTTCAAGATAGGGTCTGTCTCTATCCCAGGCTGACCTGGAATTCACTATATATTCTCAGGCTGACCTTGAACTCATGGCAATCCTCCTATCTCTGCCTCCTGAGTGCTGGGACTAAAGGCATGCTCCACCACACCTGGCTTAGATGTTGGATTTTTGATTTTCGGAGAGTATTTTTATCAAGAAAATAGCTAGACTAAAAGTAATAAGATTAATGGAAATGTTAAGAAATGAATGAAAATTGAAACTAGGCAGGAAAATGAGTTTAAGGAAGCAAGAATAAGCAGTTATGGTGGTTGACTGGAGACAGGTAGCAGCTCAAGCAAGGGGTGGGTTGAAGACAGCAACTCTCACTTCTGTGGGCATGTCCTATCAGACAAGTCCACACCTCCTCTCACTTCACCCTTCCAAGCCTATGAGAAGCATCCCACATTTTGGACTTGAAACTAAGGCACAGGGAAGTTGAGAATTTACTCACACATGGGATCTCAGCTCAGGGCTGTGAAAGTGAGAAGCCAGAGCCTCAGCCACTTTGCTGCACCTCTCCCTGGGAGGAGAAATGAAGGTGAGCAGGTGGTGGGAAGTCACAAATTCACAGGTGCACAACCTCCCACTGCCCCACCCCTTCCACTCACCTTCTACCACCAATCTCCCAACTGACCCCAAAACATCAGAGAAAGCTTCCAGACTTTATGCCCCAACAGACTCTGACACCCCCTGAACCCTGAGCTCTGCAGACACACCCAAAGTTTCACACTCCCTCCAAGCCCTCAGCTCCACTAGCTTTGAAGAGAATCTCTTCTAGCTCCCAGTGGGGCTTGATGTGTATGCTGATGACAGCCAGTGCCAAAGAAGCAGGCGGAAAAATGCCAGCATCAAACAACTTGGCAAGGCATTGTCCTTGGGGACACCCCTCAGATGGCCTCCTCTTTATCAGCCTCCTAAAGGTGCCCCTGGGAGACAGCCAGAGAGGCAGAAGTCAGTCTTGGACCAGCACACATCTACTCTGCTCTGCTCCGAAGCTGTCAGGGACAGGCCTGGGAAGAGCCCCCCACCCCTTCCAGTCCCTCCTGCAGCTGAATTCAGGCCTTAGAATACACCCCCCCTTTTTACCAACTGCCTTCTTTCTGCCTATGGGTGCTTAATTATCATTAAACCTCTGCCACGAATATTTAAATCAGGAGAGGTAAGAGAAAGAAGCCTAGATCCAGAGATCAGCATTTTAGGTACATATGTAGAGAAACTGAAGCCCAGCGAGGTGAAGTGACTTGCCAAAGGTAATTCCATCAAATAATGCATCCTGAATCAAAACTGTGACCCCTGCCCATGCAGGATCAGCATGACCTTTCTCTAGCAGAAACTGGCTCACACTCTGCCAAACTGTCTTCTCTGCCTTGTGTCTCCACTGTTCATTCATCCCTGGGCTATTTGTACCAAGCCTTCTAACTTACCTTAATATGAGCTTCAAAAATTCTCAAGAGGGAAACAAGTCTTCCTCAAGCCCAATACATAAAGCATCCTCCATCCTCTCTCTAGTTGTCTGCTGTCTCTGAATCTGGCTGACATCTACGGACTGCATGGCCTTCCCATCCCAAGCCTGCAATGGGTACTCCTGATGCTCAGACCTCAAGCACCCTGCACTGCTCAACAGCCATGCCTAGTGGAGACTTCCTATGGCCTCAGAGAAGGTAAAACAAGTTAACCTTCAAAATCTCCAGGATGTTCAGTTTTGAATTTTGTCTTCTTTACTAGGCACTTAAAGCATCCATGCTTCAGGGGACAAGGCTGCTGCCCTTTAATGACTGCCAATATCTCTGCAAATTGTTTGTTTTAGTTTCAAATAACTATCCAGAGAAGATCTCAAGTAACCAATTTAAACCATCCAAGATCACTGAGTTACTCTTCTGGGTGACCTAGAGTGAACTTTGCTCATTATAATCCATTATAAAGGTAAATTTCCAAGGGAATGTTCCTGTCTGCCACGTTTGAACAACAAGAGACACAGGAAGATACATACTGACAACATTCAGGTATGTGCCCACCTCCACCTGTGACCAAGAGTCTTCTTAACAAAATCCCCTGGCCCCCAGCATTCCTGCCTGCAGAATTACCCCTGCACTCTTATTTGCTACAAGTAGTAACCCTTTCTTCACTCTATCTCCTGGTTACACATGCCAGGTTCGTACTTGACCAAGGCCAAGCCTGTGCTGTTTGGTGTCTTGCCAACAGTTAAATCCCCAGCACTTACTAAGTGGGACTCTGGCGATGCTTTCCAGTAGTGCAGGGGTGGGGAGCAGAAAGGGATGCTGGGAGAACAAACTGGGATGGGGAGTACGGGCAGAGCATGTATCCTGTCACGTAACCCTCATAACTGCTGCTGGAAGTTTCACAGGTAAGAAAAGTGATGCCTAAAAGAGAAACAACTTTTCCAAGGATGTAGACATCATGAGGGTGAAACTAGCTTTGAAGCAGTGTGACAATTCTGTGTGCATCGGACTGCTTCACGCCCCAGGCATAGGGCTATGAAGAGCCATGGGGAAGGCCACACAATCCACAGAAAGAGTGACTGAATTTGAATCTTCCTCTGACACTTGGGGCTATGTATCCAAGGACCACATGATTAACCTTTCTCAGCTTCAGTTTCCCACCCCTAAAATGGGAATGATGATGTTTGCCCAAAAAGGTTATTGTAATAACTACTCTACATTTGCAACATGATTGGGCATAGTACATGCTGTACAAGTGTCAGCAATTGACATTCTCCCCATCTCTTCTCCTTACCTCATGAGGCAATGTCACCAAACTCAGACCCTCCACAGTGAGAGCCTCTTTTTGTCCCCAGGGCCTGAAACAAATGAGCTTGTCTCCTGTGAGGGGGAATAAGAGCCTTCTGTACAAGGGGACTGCTCGTGGCAGGAGTCATGTGTGATGACAGGCAGGGAATCCCTCAGAATTAATTGCTCACTACCATGTCACTGCTGGTGACAAATTTGCAATTGCTGTTTTCTTAGGAAGAAAAATACTCCAACCTATCCCAGACCTGGTTCTCCAGCCTCCAATGTGATTTACGTACATGGGAGGCAGTATCTGTCAGTTCCAAAGGGGAACGTGACCCATCCTAGGAGAAGGGTGCTTCTGCCAGAATGACAGACTAACTTCTCTCTCATGGGCTTCCAACAGTGATAGAGACTGGCCAACTGGGCATCCTTCCAGTGGGTCTCAGATTTGGGTGGAGGCTGAGGAGCAGGAGTGGGAATGAGTAAAACTGAAACTATTTCTTCAGGTATGATGTGAGTGCTTATCAGTAATGCCAGCATTTTAGAGCCTGAGGCAGAAGCATAGTGACTTCCCTACCCACTGAGCTACATAGTGAAACCAGAGGTGCGGGGGCAAGAGGGAGAAGAAGGAGGGAGGAGAGAATGAGGAAGAAAGAGAGAGAAGGAAAGAAGGAAGGATGGAAGGGAGGAAGGAAAGGAGGGAGGAAGGGAGGGAGGAAAACAAGTAAGCAAGAAAGAGAGAGGGAGGAAGGTCTGGGAGGTAACCTTGAATGCTCTCTTTTCTCACCTAGCTTCAGGCATTTGCTTCAAGGGTCATAGATTTAGAAGCAGGGCTAGCATAAAGGACTTCCTGCCATCAGGGACACATGTGGGTTTTGCTGGATCTGCTTGCATCTGAGCTCAGCCTGATGCTGTGTTATCTAGAACAGTGGGGGGCTGGCGGAGCACAGAGCTTCTTCCATTGCCTTGCACTACCGAGGGTCCTATTTCACTTGCATCCCCCAAATCTTTCCATTCAGGCCTCCAGCATCCCAGAGCTGTGTTCCTCCTCCCCTGCCTAGCATCAGCAGAAGCCTGAGGTCACGTGAGCTCTGCTTTGGTCCTTCCCAAGTCTGCCCTGTTGGAGTGTCCAAGTGCACAAGTGGGTAAAGATAAGCCTGGTCTTGAAGACATAAACCCAAGATTATAAACCTTCAGTGGTCAGATGTGGCCTTAAATAGTCTCCTGTCCTTGGTCCTCTCCATTTTCAATTTTCTTTTCTGCCTAAAGGTACAGGGACAGAAGGTGGGACGATAGCCTCCCTGGGCATGTCTAACTCTCCACATGACCCAATCAACCCTGTTCCCTACTCATTTACACACCCTCAGCCAGGCCTGAGCTGAGTTTTGTGGGGCTCCTATCTTAGTTCTTATGATAACTGCTTCCTCTGTCTCTACTCTGAACTTCCCACAGGCATGAGCTGTCCTTCAAACCTTATTCTGGCTTCACAGTGTGGTGCTAGGCATACAGTCAGTGCTCAATAAATGATTATGAATGGATGGAGACACACCTTGTAGATCCCAGCACCAAGTGTATGGGTCACATTTGGTACTGTTATAGGTGACAGAGGCTGAGATTATGCCCCAAAACTGCTACTTTTGAGGTAGCTGGAGTTCAGACAGAAGGGATAGCTATGAAACACAGACAGCAGGTGCCAATTCTCAACAACTGATCTAGACAGCAAGACCACAGTGCAAATCTTAGTGCTGTTGAACCATTGGCTAGGCACCTGGTGGCTTCAAGATTCCTTACTCAGAGTTCTCACTTTCTGAACTAAAAGCTTGAATACGCATCTCTACCTCATGAGTGGGAGTGAGAACTAAGCAGGGAGTTGGGGAGGGATTCAAGTTAAAAACCACTTTTATTTTATTGAATCAAGACCCCAATCTGGGCAACGGCAAGCCTTTCCCTTCTCTATACAGCTCTCATTTCTGCAGTTGAGGCTCCAGGAGTGAAGCAAAAGAATGAACCCTCCTTGGAGAAGGGGAGGCTCATGTGTGCTTAGGGCATTGCCCCTAAAGCATGCAGGTTTGAGGTTTCTACCTTTTCCTATCCAGCTGCTCTGTGCCACTGGAGCAATGCTCCTGTCTCCCTAACTGGCAACAAGCCACACCTGCTTGAGGGAGCCTGCCAGGACTCCGTAGTGGACGTTTTTGCCCTTCTCTGAATATCTAGTGCTTACTGCCCTGTCTCTGCTCCCCGCTGTAATCATTCATTCATTCCTAAAATTAAAGGATTGTTTACAAATCTCAAACATATTGCCTAGCCTTCTATTTCATCTCCAATGATAGTGTAATATAAAAACAATAAAGACCCAAGTATGTAACTGGTGGAATCTAGACCCAGACACTAAAGGACTTCATGGGCCTCCCTTTTCCCTTTATGTGTCCCTTTCTATGACTAGGGGACATAGTAAAGTATAATCAAGTAGGACTGAGCTCAAGAGAACCATGAGAGGAGGAGGTTCTGCATAACTAAGTCCATGCAAGAGAAGGGAACATGCTCCCTGAGGCAGGTGCTGGAGATCCAACACACTGCCTCAGCAGAGCTGGACAACTCTCGAGATCCCAGCCCAAACCCACATGCTGAGTCAGGGATCCGCATCTGCTGCTCGTCTGCTGACGCTGGAAATGCTATGCGATAATTGCCCACCAAGTACCAGGTTATTTCTGTCTCCAGCAGGAGGACAGAACGGGAGGGGCAGAGTCCAGAAATAGCAAAAGCAATTAGCAGGCCAGCTTCAGAGGACATAATTACTGCATAAAAATTGGACCTGGCCAGGGGAGTCTTGGCCTATTTACTCGATCCATAAGAGAGGACATCAGCAGGCCCTTTCCGGCCCTAACACCCAGAGTGTAGACTGGACCATAAGCATGCAGACTGTCTCCCCACTCTCCATCTCCAAGCTCTTTGTGAGCATAAAGCCTTAAGAAGAGTCTTGCCTGGTACATATGCCCTGGTTTCTAACATGAGTGATGGAGATCTGGGAGGAGTATGGCCAATACTCACCCATTGTCATCACTGGGATCCTGCAAATCTGGAGAGCAGAGTGTATATTTCTACCAGAATGTGTGCATACTCCATCTGCTAATGCATAATCTTCTTTGTGGTCAATCCCTTGTTTGCAGTTCCTAAATAAAGTCAAGTTCCTACCTGCCGGATTCAAGTGTTGAAAGGTGAGAAATCAGCTGCCAGCATTTAAGCAGAAATTCCCATTGGTCGAATGAGGTGAGGGGTGGGGGTGAGAAGGCCCAAAGCTTCTTCATCTCTGTCCTCAAGGAATAGCTTTTCAGCTCAGGAGGAGAAAGGACCATTGCAGAAAGTTTGAGTCTATGTTATTCTTCAGACTTGGGCAGGTGGGGCTGGGAAGTGCATCAGGGAGGCTTCCTAGGAGGGAGAGACTCAAGAGCAAGCCTGGCACACAGCCTCTGGGGCCCACTTACTCCAAGCTTGTTCCCACTTCTGAGTATTGAAACAGAAAGAGCATCAGCCTGCCCAGCCCTCCGTCCCCAGCCATAAGGACCCCAAGGGTCACATTACCTGCCGAGGCTGGGTATCACCCTCCTGTGTTCTACCTCTACCATTATTGGTTAGGGACAGGGGAGGGGAAGTGCAGATGCCAAGTTATGTTCCAGCTCAGTCATGGATCCCTGTGTGGACTCGACAACTTGGGACATGCCTGAGGTTTGGGTCCTCCTATGAATAGGTAGGATGTTGCCCTGACATGAGGGAGGTTATTCCCTACTATTCCATCAGTCCCCTCCAGAGCCAACCCTAGAGGCACTGCCCTTTCCAGGGATGCCCATGGGGTTCCTTCTTCAGTGGAAGTCCAATCTCACCTCACTGCACACTGGTGTCTATGTCGTCACTATGCCCATGTATCCAGGAGTCTGCACCCCCCCAATGCAGAAATCCAAGTCTCTACCTTTTCTCATTCACTGGGGTCCACGTGCTTCCCAGGTGGGCACTGTTCCAATGAATGTCCAAAAGCCAATGTCCTCACAACACAAGAACTCACAGAGGCTGTGTGCTATGCAGACTCAGCACTGGTCCTAGATGGGAAACAGTTCCTGGGGTCCAGTCTGGCTCTTCTACTTTTGTGAGGTCCAGGTAAATCAGGTCACATCTCCAATGTTAGCTTCCTGTGTACTAGGTTGGGGATGACTCCAGTCTGCCCCCTTCACAGAGCAGCTTGAGGAAAGAAACAAAGAATTTCACTCTGCCCTAAAATCTCTCTAAGCATCAACCTTAAGCCTTCAATGACATGTGGGACCTGGAGCTCAAGAAGGTTGTAATGTCCTGGCCATAACACACAAAGTACTGTGGGTCACTAAATTTGCTGGGGCCTCTCCTCTCTACTGATCCAATAATCTTAGGCAGGCTATGTGTACTCCTCTGCCCCCAGCTGGGCCTAGCTCCCTAGCCTCAAGCAAAACCTCTCATATTCTGCCTGCCCACAGTTTCTGTAGAAACTGTGAATAATGGAGTGCCATGTTTGTCTAATGGATTTATCACTACTTACGAATGCAGCTTCGTCAACAATAGCAGGTGGAAATCGATGTCAAGGCAGCTAAGTGAGCGACACACTCCCACACAGCTTGGCATTTATTGATGGTCTTTTGTCCACTTGGCATTTACACCCAATGTGGAGCTGAAAGAAGAAACAAAAATGCCCATGGCTCTTCTTGTGGACAATCCTTTGGCTCCTGTTCAGGGCAGGGTGCTGGAGCTAAGCGCTCTTCATCAATACTGGGCTTCTGCCCTGGGGCCGCAGCCAGGTACCTCTTCTTTTTTTTAATTTATTTATTCATTTTCAAGCAGAGAGATACAGAGAGAGAGAGAGAGAGAGAGAGAGAGAACCAGCCAGGGCCACCACCTTGTGGTTCTGGCTTATGTGGGTCCTGGGGAATTGAACCTGGGGCCCTAGGCACTGGAAGCAAGTGCCTTAACTGCTGAGCCATCTCTCCAGCCCCAGGCACCTCTTCTGACCAGAAGAGAACAGAAGGCCACTCCTCTGAAGGCCCTGCTTGACTTTCACAAACAGACAAGATCTTTACCTGCAGAGCATGGGGACCACGACCCACCCAGCCAGCACAGGACCAAAGAGAACAGGCACTTTCTTCTGCAAGTGCAAGTGCACTTGTGCAAGTGTGTGTGCAGTGTTTGTGTGCATGCATGTGCATGTGTGAGTGGGGGTTGGTAGATTTGGAGCTGGTGTAAGATTTTGAAGAAGCAGCAGGTGTTCACTGGCAAATCTGCATTAGGATGTGGAAATGCAAAAAGGGCAGGGAATATGTGAAGTGTTCCAAGTTTTTCCCTTCTGTTTGCTCAAATATATTCTCCACACCTACCCTAGTTTCTTTGCTGGGGAGATGTGGAAGACAAAGAACGGTCGCTTTGGAATCAGCTGCGAGTGGCAAGCACTGAAAATGCTTCAAATTAATTTTATTTATATAACATTGTTATAGGTGGGGCACTAGGACAGTTTCTAGGATGGGGGACAGGAAAGGAGAGAAGAAATGGGGATGGCAGAAGTCTTCCTCATCTGCTTTCTCACTTGATAATAGGAACTCGCCTAGCACTGCACAGATGTTACTCAAAACCCCTGCATTGCATTGCTCCCTAGGGTTGGTGTTGTAACCGGGTTTTAGAAATGGCAAAACAAAGGCACCAAGCTTTCCCCAAAGTGCAAGCAGCTAAGTTGGGATTTAAATGTAAGCTTGTCTAGCACCCAGGCTCGAGCTCTTTCACACTGACGTGCAGGAAGGCAGATGGTAGTGTTGCTCCACCTTACACTTTGGAAGATGTCCACAACCATCTCTTGTTATGGAGCAAAAGTTCTCCAATGCCAGCATGCTCTAAGATTTCCTGCAGACTTGTGAGACAGAGTGCTAGCCCCACCTCAGGAGCTTCGTCTCCAGAAATTTAGGAGTAGGTTCCAAAAGTGTGCATTTTAATAAGCCCCCAGGTCATAGCAGCTGACTCTGCCAGCCCAGGAGCATTCACGTGGAGAGTCAACACTGCAGATGCTGTAACCCAGTGCTGGAGATCCCACAGCATCCAG
>PVHP010006929.1:0-58208 GCA_004024765.1 Zapus hudsonius | reverse complement strand
GTAAAGTATTCTATAGTTGCCTTTTCCCTGCATAATTTACCCACCTATTTCCTAATTCATCATAGCTTCCTGTAGTTACATTGGCGCTGACTTGTACTAGGTGTGCTGTCATTGGGAGAATACACAGATAGGACATACAAAGAAAGATCATGATTAGTGCCAACAAGGACTTTCGTCAGAGCCATTTTGTTCTCCAGGGCTTCCTGGGAACCTCAGGCTGCATGACGACTGCTAATTGCAGGGGAACTGCCTGAGGTCACGCTCCAAAAAGCTCCAACCTCAACCCTTCAGCTGCCGGACTCCAGCGCAGCGGCATACTTTGCTACAGCTACACAGCTGTCACAGCTGTGGGCGTAGCATTGACTCACAGGGGTCCTCCTACCTCTATGTCCGGAGAGCTGAGATTAAAGGGATGCACCAACAGGACACCCGACCTCAATGTTTCCAATCATGTCCTGATGAAGTTTTGGAAACCTATGTTTGTAACTTTGAAATTAATACTGAGAAAAAAACTCAAATATCAAATATAAAGGTGTGCATTCATGTACTCATATATGACATGGAATGGCATTGGTACTTTTAACAAAAACATACATTAACTATAATGCAATATAAAACAACTTCAAAATCAAAGAATAATAGAATGATAAAAAGAATACAGTACTTCCAGAAACTTTGAATTGACACAGCAGGCATCTGCCAACTACCAGGAAGGCAGCTAGCTATCAGATGATCTGGACTGTAGCTGAATTTACTCTGACAAAATTTTAAATTTTGTACAGCTTTTATGTATTCTGAAAAATAACTAATGTGTCCTCATTTATGACATAAATAAAGTGCAGCCATTGTATTTCATTAAGTAACAAACATTCACACACGGGTATGTTATACTTCCAACCTGGATGTTGGCTTTCTAAAGCTCACTCACCATGCTTACTTTAAAAGGGCTTACAGTATGTTCTGATATTTGATTGATGATCCTGAAACATGGATATATAAAAGATTTAATGTGATTCCTTTGAAGAGAAACTGATTTAAGACCCAGCATCCACTTTAAAAAGGATGAGGAACAAAATAGCTTCTGCCACCATGAATGCAGATTTACAAGTTATGTTTTATAAATCTGACCCCATTGAGGCAAAGGATTTTTACAGGTGATTGTGGTAGCTGGACATTGTAAGAAGCCTTGCTGTACCATTGTGGTTCAGCACATTCATAGCACACATGTTAAGAGCATTGATTCTTTACCAGCTTACTCAGCCTGAATTCAGTTCTTCCTCAGTTGTTTTCTGTGTTAGTTGATATGTCTGTTTGTGAATTCACTCTGAAGTTGTAAAGTACTAACGAAATAGTATTTCAGGTGACAAATGTCTTCCCGTTATCTGTCCTATAACCCCTTCTACATTGCCACAGTAACTCTAGTTTGAGTTTAAAAAATATGTCATGTTTAATGCTCCATCTCTCTGACTTCGTGGAAGCTAAAAGCTGTATTGTAATATTTCCAGCTAACAGGTGTGAGTGGATTTCACCTGTTCATTTATTTTCCTCATTTAAAATGAGACAGAATGCAAGGAATTAATCTGTATAAAATTGACTACATAAAACCCAAGATGATTCTGATAGCTTCAACTGTGGTCTCACCAAGATATCAGCTGCCTACCTTTAGATTTTCCATGAATGGTATAAGACAGTCTAAGTGATCTTATATCTCATGACTACATTGATTCTGAATGAACAATAATGTTATTCCAAAAGGATTAAGATAAATGATGCATTATGTGCATCATAAATACTAAATTTGATAATATATGTAATTAGTATTAATATACAGAACATTTTAAACAGTAATTATACACTACATTATGGTAGGCAAGGAACTTTTGTAAAACTTGACTTTTATTCTCATCACTGAGTAAATGAAGATGTAACATATTTGACCAAGCTGTGGTCCATGATCTATGAGCAGTTTAGGAATGCAGCCCCATGCAAAATCATACACTTACTTAAAACACACTGAGAAATTTTTCAAAAGATAATAGACTCCATTGTGTGGTTCTGACGAGTGAACTGTGTAGATGACAATATTGTGTCATGATGTCAAAAGGTGGAACTCTAGAGATTGTGTGATTTAGGATGCCTAATGATTGCATTTCTGTTCACAGCTTTATACTCACAAGTTTGGTATCTATTAAGCATAGGTATTTTACATCCTTTGTTATTAATATTAATTCAGTATGTACCAAGTCATTAGTAATGTTTAAAAAACAAACCACTAGTGGAAGCTTGATAGATGGGATGGAAATAATAACCAGTTCCAGTATAGAAAATAAGATTTAGTGAAACCTGAGATTCAACACCAGATCACTTTGCCTCTCTTTTTTTTTGTCTCCTTGTCATAAAAAATAGAACTTAACAAGAATCTTGAATTAACCAAATCCAAATAAGATATCCATTTTCAGACTAAGAAACAGATATGAAGTTAAACTGATACTCTTAGGCAATTGCTTACAATGGAGGAAAGCAGTGTCCCAGTGGGAAATGATGAGGTTGTTATCAAGTACAGGTGGAATAAACAATGAATGTCAGCATCATCACTTGTCCATGTACTTCGTACAGGGACCTGGCAAACGATAAAGGATGCATCTGAGAGGTAAGAATCCATTGGTGAGAAGGGGGTGAAAAGTTTAAACGAAAGAAATCTCAGAATCCCAGCCAAGTCTCAAAGTCGCCTTTGTCAATCCTGACATGTCAGCATGCAGTAGGATTTGATAGAGAAGGGAAATTGTTAAGCTTGCCTTCTTACTGTTTTCAGTATATATTATGAATTCTCTTTGATAGTTTCTGAGGTTGTTACCTGGCATACTGAACAGAGTGCTGGTTTCCCGCTCGCTTATACAGACTGTGTAAAAAGAGTTTATGAAGTAAAGTAATTGCTCAATCTTAGAAAACTGGGCCATGCATCCAATTAGCATATCTATCTTGGTCACAGGGCTATCAAGATGATTAAGGAGTGTTCCCTCAAGCCAAGGAAAGGTCTTCTAAGCTGGGAGTTGTTTCCACAGCCTAGTCTTTCAATGACCTCCACTATTTTTCTTTGTCCTAATGTTTGAGGGGCAAGCACATTACCAGGTCAACCATCTTGTCAGTTCCTCAGACCGCCTTTCATTTTAGTGACTAGTACTCGGAAGTCTTATTTACAATCTCTTAGTGGTTCTATGTGTATGGCATTTGAGGCATGAACAACTAAAATTGCATAAAGGTTTATGTCCCACTGTCACACAGAAACTTTTTAAAAAAAATTTTATTATCCATAATTAGATACACTTAATAAAGAATAATGTGTTGATGTTTCCAATTGCCCTATTTCCCTCTTCCCTTTTCCCGGTCAGTTGAATATCCTCCTCCATATCCTCCTCCGTGGGTAGGGGATTGTGAATAGCCTAGGAGTTTACCCGATTCCACTCCCCTTTGCATGTTGTTACTGAGGCGGGCCATGTCTCTGGATATTCTCCCCCCACCATGTCTCTTACAATCTTTCTGCCCCCTCTTCTGCTCAGTTCCCTGAGTCATGGTGAATGAGTATTAAGGCTGCTTTGTTGTTGAGACCTTAGGGGCCTCTGTACTTCTGCTTGAGGTTGTGTTTAAAATCGTTGGTGTCTGTTTTGCTATTTCATCCTGGGTTGACCAATTGATTGGCTGTCTCTTGCTTATCCCATCACTGCCTGCGGGGTTCCATGTGGATCCTCCACAGTAGGTCTGGGGTGGTGCATCTCTTGCCAGGAAGACAGCTATCAGCCTGTGGCTCAATGGTAGCGTTGGAAGAGCCACAGCTCTCTTGAGCCTTCTGAAAAATACAAACAGAATCTCCATCGGAGAATGAGATCTAAATAGGTTAATTGAGATGCACTTTCCTGAGTTGGCTAGATTCTATTGTTGTTAGCTTTTTGTAAATCACTTACAAAGTGAATTTCTCTTTGGGGTCCCAAGATTTGGGTTCCCTATGTAATTTACACTGAAATTGCAGTTAGAGTCAAGGACTCCCCTTCACTGAATGGATTTCTTGGCCGAACTGTCAGCTGTTGAGTGCCTCCCCGAGGCTTTGGCACCTCCATTGCACAAGTGCTCCCTTCATGGTTAGCTGTTCTTTCCCAGTAGGCAGTGTGTTCATTCTACTCATAGCAGACTGTGTTTCATGTCACTGATCTCTGTTTACTCCAGCTGTTGTTGACCAGTTTCCCCTGGCAGTTTATGCAGCGCCTTCCAGCTCTGGACTAAATATCATCTGGGGGCTAGTTACCATTCTGGACCTTGTAGGGTCTTTTGGTGCTATTAGATGGCTTTTTGTGGTTCTTCAGCAACAGGATCACCTCAGGCCTAGGGTGGGTAATCAAGAGATTTGACAGGATCCTGTCGTGTATTGGGGACCTCATGGGTCACTTTGTTCAACATCTCAGTGAAGGAAGGATTCTGTGGCTGGGACCAGGAGCTGCCAGTCTGATCGGTTTTTCACAGACTTAGACACTCTCCACTTCCATTCTCGGCCCTGCTTGCCATATTTTTAACAGTAGCTTACAATGTACAGAGAGTGAAGGCTCAGAATGCTGAATGATCAGCATGAAGCCACCTTGAGTTGTGTCAGGCCTGAAATCAGAAACGTTCTTTCTTTCCTTGTCAGTAATGAGTACAGTCCCCAGGAAAAAAGCTGTTGCTTTATCGGAAGTCAAGGATGAAAATTACAGACAGTGAAATAAGAATGATGCAGTTGGAGAAGATCATACATCAGATAATAAAATGCTTTACAAAGTGTTTGGTTATTGCACATAGCGGTGCATTCCACACTTTCCCTTCCTAGGAAAGACTGCAGTCAGATATCCTCAGCACATGTGTGACTGAGGACATGAGGACAGTCATCTGAGGTTTGCTGTATTCCATGTTGTAAGGGAGTACAGGCCTGGCATCCCTGGATTTGTGGTAATTATTAATGAAGTTCTACCAAAAGGAGCTGTTTCTTCTCTACCACAAGAGAATCATTCCTAAGTGGAAATAGGATATTGGAAATCCAGAAGCATACTGTGTATTTTTTTCTGAACAAATCATTAAGATTCATTGAATATTGTTACATTTGAATTGATTGCCCCATACAAGCTGTCACTCTTAGTTGAGTAACTAAACATCATGGGCCTTTACAAAGAGTCAGGTCAGCAAAGAAACCCAGAAGAAAGCACCATGACAGCTGTAACAGAAGAACAGGACTGACCAACAGACTCAACATGATCTTTGCTTGGTTCCGTTATGTTTCTGCTCGCTAGCAGAGGCAAGTAGTTTATAATTAAGGCTTGGTCCTAGATTGTAAAATAGTATACATATTTACAATTTTGCTTGGTTTTCTGAAAATATCACTTGATAGGAATTTTCTTTTATTTATTTTAATAGATTTCCTTAAAAAATCATTTGTTTATTTGCAAGCAGAGAGAGAGATAGAGAAAGGAGAGATAGACAGATAGAATGGGCACACCAGGGCCTCCAGCCTCTGCAAAGAAACTCTGATGCGTGCACCTCTTTGTGCATCTGGCTTGGTGGACAGTGGGAAATCAAAGCCCGGTGGTTAGCCCTTACAGAGAAGCACTTAACCACGGGTCCATCTCTCCAGCCCCAGGAGTTTTAATTAGATAGATAGATAGATAGATAGATAGATAGATAGATAGATAGATAGATAGATAGATAGATAGATTTCACTGTACCAAGGGTACACTTTTAAAAATAGTCTAAATCAATTTGATATAAATATAATTTTCTTAGGGATTTAATACTGAATTTATTTTAATTCCTAGTTTCTTTTATTATTGGATAGACCCACAGTTCTTATTAATATGTGGGGAGTTTAATTAGCCCATCACAATATAGACAAGGATTTGTTATAAATTGTTTCAATATTCCATGGGAGTAAATAAATTAACAATAATACTTGAGAAGGCCTCCTAGAGTGTTTCAGTTAGCTCTTAAGTATCATTTTTGACCCATAGTTATGCTGTACACAGGACCACCACTGCCACAAATTTCTCCCTTATTAGCAATAGTAATGCATGCTCTTCTATGACAGTGAATATCTCAATTCTAATTTAGTGTAAACACCATATTCTACAACTTCCTCACACTCAGAAGTAGTAGATGGAAATCATATAGACATTTTCTTTTCTGTTTACTTCAAGATACTTAAAAGAAGGAAAACATTAAGAAAAAGAAACACTTTCCCATATGTGTGCATACATTTTTATGAGAAAAAAAAGACAATATTCTGTGCTAAGGTACTATTTGTAGCTATTCCCAAATTTGATTTTTAATGTTTTAAAAAATTTTAGCAGGCCCGTTGGGGAATTGGGGATAACAGCTCATTGTTTGCCCACTGAATAATGTAACACAGTATGGACAATAAAGATATATTTAAAAAAAAAGAAAACTGAAAAAAAAATTTTAGCAGGCCAATCTAATATAGCAGCTGTGAAGCCAGAAACAAGTAAAAACAAAATGGTTTTAAAATAAAACTAAGGGTTTTAAAAATGAACAAATCCTTGAGTTAATCAATCAGTACTAATGTTTTTGGCTCTTCGTGTTAGGAAATTATTCCAGTTGTCCTCAAGTGTATTGACGTTATCCAGTGATGCTGTTCAGTTGCTGTGATAGGACATCAGTTACTTTTCCATCACTGGGAAAAACTACATTATAAAATGAATGTAGAGGAAGAACATTTGTTTTGGCTCATATTTTCATAGTTTTCGGTCAAACATCATGGTGGCAAGTACAGATGCTATAAAAATACTGTTCACCCCATGGTATTCCATGAGTAGAGAAAGGGGAGAGGAAAAGGGCCATAAGAGCAGAGATAGAAAGAGAAGGGTGGGTAATAGCATCCATAGAGAAAATATATCATTCAAAAGTATGTCCAGGTGCCCTAGTTCTTCTGAGGAGGTTTTCTCTCTTAATAAAGCACTTGTTTATGCACTCATGAACAGGCTGTCAACTGATGAAATTTGTTCATTCATAATCTGAGTACCTCTTCACAGTGCCACCAATTATAATCCCAACATTTCACACATGAGACTTTGGGGAGGGGTATAGATATTCTATATCCAAACCACAATCAGAGGCCCTTGAGTTTTGAGGAGCTTGCCAAGAGGGCACTCGGACAGTACCATTCATTGAGCTAATAAATTAGGTGGCTTAATAGCATTTTCTTACTTGTGTAAGGAAATACATTTGACAGATAATTCTTTTCTCCATTTTCATAGGCAAAACACCAAGTATTAGAATATTTAAGATATTTTAGTGTAACATAGCTCTTATTCAGCGAAGGCACATTTAAAATCTAAACCGAATTCCAACACCCACTAGGCTTCAAGAGCACTGGACTGGACATGGTTGAACCTCTCTGAACTTTGTACAACCTTGAGAGGAGCCCAATGGATGGTATTGAATGCTATTCACATGGGAATAAAGGATACTATTCATATTTCACCACATGTATTTGGGAAAAAAAACTCCAGATATCATAAACTGACACAGGCAGATACTAAATCACTAAGCCATCTTTTCCTATTGATGGAAGCAAATATCCAAACAGAAGAAATTGATAGTAGAAAAGGAAATAAATTCAGCTTACTGTTTCAGAGGATAGAATTCATCATTAAAGGGAGTATATGACAGACAGGAAAGCAAGGCATATAATCAAACAGGAAGCAGAGAGAGATGATAGTACAGGGAGCTAAGCTGTAATACTTCAAGGTATTTCCTTCTCTAAGTTCAAGCAAGTTTCCACTTTCAAAAGGTTTCACAACACTTCAGAACAGTTCCAGCAGTCAGATGGGAACTAAGTCTTTGAATCCAAGCACCTATGAGAAGTATTTGACATTCAAAATACCCACTTATCTATATTTGTGGTGACTGATTTCTTTCAAGTAGGATAATTTACTTCAAAACCAACATAGGTTCCAAACTCTAAGGTACTTTTGACCATCTTCTTTATATGATATACTTCACCAGGTTCTTGCATTATGATTTAACTCAACAAATATTTTCTATGACATTTTTTTCTCATTATTTTCCTCTACTACTTTTTTTTTTAAATAATGAATTTCAATTAAAGCATCACAAAATATATTGGGAGTCAGACCAGGAAAACATTGAGTACTCATGTTAACAACTTAATAAGAAAGAAACATGTGCCAAGAATGATTTTTGAAATTTATGAAAACTAATTAAATGATACTTGAAATCTAAAACTTTGATATAAAATTTTAATGACTAAAACAAACAGTAGAACAAAGAGAAAAAAATGAGTCCCATGGACCTAGAAAAAGACAGGGAAGCATTTGTGTGCAGTCTCAGAATGTTTTGTAGCTTGGGACCAAATAAATTCTCATTATTATCACCTTACTTTCATCCGCTTCACCTTCCCTTTCTGTTTCTCTATCAATCTTATGAGGTTTGTTTCTCTCCTGTTGTATTCAAGGATCTTTGCTCTAATAAAAAGCCAAATTTTAGAAGTTTTCTCATTCTGGATATACTTTTACTGCCAAAAGTATAGCACAGAGAATTAAGTTTTCAAAAACCAAGCAATAAAAAAAGAACAGAAAAGAGATTAAAGAACATGAAAGTGCTACAAACAGATACAATAAAACTTGTGTTATTTTTTAACTGAGTTCTTTTTCTGAGTACATCCATGTTCTTTTAAAAGTGCTTCTCTTGAATATGTAATCTTAGTTGTATCAATTTCCATTAGTTTTGACTATATAATTTAGAAAGCATTTCAACAAACACATTTTCTATTTTGTGTCTTTCTGTAAAATACAGATAAATCATTCCTTCTGAAAGTATTAGTCTTTCAGTTGACAGAATATGAAGTCTTCCCTGAAAAGTACAAAGGGGAAAGGAAAGCTCAGAGTCTGTTGAAAGCTCATAGGAGAAGAGTTTGGACAAAGAAAAAAAGCATACAGAGTATCGTCCTTCTCCTTGGTCAAAACTAATGTTAGTCCTAACAGAAAATGTATATATCTGCCCCATAGATTAGTCCTTCTGGAATCCTCAATCACAGAAGGTTCTTACTGTGACCGGCAGGATTTAATGTAAAATGGATAGCTAATTAAATTGTAAAATATAAACAAGTAACTTCTGTCCACATCACATAGCACAGCTCACCTATCCCCTGCATGCCTCAAGGAATCTTCCTGAATAGGATTTGGAGGAGGGCTGCAGACTTCTACCTTCTGAAAATAATACTGCTGTTTCATTCATGAATTCACAACAGCTGTGGTTTCCTGTTCAACACTGAACCTGTCAATACTGTCCCCAATGAAGCCAGGATAGATAAGACCCTGCATCTCTTGTATTAGCTAATAGCAGTTAACGGTTGCTAGGAGAGGGGAGTGATGTTCATAAGTAGTGTAACCACCAGCATTTTGCTCACACCATGCCAAAAAAAAAAAAAAAAAAAAAAAAAAAAAAAAAAAAAAAAAAAAAAAAAAAAAAAAAAAAAAAAAAAAAAAAAAAAAAAAAAAAAAAAAAAAAAAAAAAAAAAAAAAAAAAAAAAAAAAAAAAAAAAAAAAAAAAAAAAAAAAAAAAAAAAAAAAAAAAAAAACACCTTCTACCCATGATCTTGTAAACAACCCTAATGTAACTCAATGGGTATAAACAGCATGAATATAAGAAGGGGGTTCAAGTTGAAGAAGTTTTCAGTGGAAGGGGAAAGATATAAGGGAGAATAACTGATGGAAATAATATCAAAATACATTATATACATGTATAAAATGTCAAAACAAATAAATTTAAAAATAAAAATCACATCAAGGAATTCCATAATTGTCTACCATAATTCAAGTGAGCTTGGTGACTGTGGGGATAGCTCCTCACTGAAAAAGAACTTTGGCAAATTAATAAAATGTTCATAAGGTGATAACTACAGTGATATACCACACTTAGTATCTAATGTAAAGTGAGCCAAAGTGGATCCATCCATTATTCTCCTTCCTTAGGCTTTCCCTTAGACTCTCATCCAACAAATTCTCAAGCAGTTTGAAGGACTAAGTCCCTGAAGTAGTGTTTCTTTTGCCCGTTGTCACTGCAAAGTTTGAATAAGAGAGTCCAAATTCTACTTTAACTTTGTAAAATGCAAACACATATAGTATATTCATTTTTGAATGGGTATTTAAAATACTTAGATTAAACATATATGTTATGATTGAACAATATGACGTAATGTGAAATTATTTATATGAAAGAATAGTTTCCTTGAAAAGTGAAAAAAGTAATCAGAGCAGTCACATATCCTGTATGCTCTGCATTTGTAGAAATACAAAACAGACAAAAATGAGAAGAAATATTTCAGTGTAATAGTGGAAAGTTTCTGTGCAAATGCTAGATTTCTCAGTTTTGTTTATGTTACTGATTTGCTTTGGTCCCAGTCAGTCGAAGAAATTTATTTGTTTTCTGAATATATGCTACACTTCCTAGTGTAATGACTTCCCTATGTAAACCCTTTTCAACAACCTTGCAAATCCTATGGCGATCATGGATCACTTACCTGTATATATCAGCTTATCAGAGCTATCACTTAGAGCAGTTGAAACAGTCTAAGCATCTTGAGGGCATGATCCATATGTTGCAATCGTCTACATCTCCCATCAGTGCTTTATCAAAATATTGACACGTTGGTAAAAAAATATTCTGGTTTTACAAAGAATTTTCCATTACGTAATTTGACATATATGGGTGTCTCTGTGTGTGTGTGCCTGTGTGCCTGTGTACACATGCAAGCACACACACATGCACACAGACATACACATACAAGTTCTGTTCTGTGTTTTTGAGACAGGGTTTCATTCTAGCCCCAACTAACCTGGAATTCACCCTGTACCTAAGACTACCTTTAAACACCTAGCAATGCTCCTACTTCAGCCTCCTGAATGCTTTGATTAAAGACATGTACCAAGACATATAACTTTAAACTCTTTTTAAGTGGAAGCTCTTCTGTCCTATTTTAACTCAGCCAGTTACCAAATGACGACAGAGGCACCTAATCAATACTGGGAACCTCTGTAATATGGGGAATTTCCTCCATAGAAATATTTTGTTATGCAGTCAGATTTCTATAGTTCCAGCCAGAGAGACATCACATATCCCCTTGCTATATATGTTCTAAATCCTAATTATTGCAATGCTTATCCAAATATGTAAGGCATTAAGTTGGAAAATAGATATCTTAAGTCAAATGTTTGAGCACCTAGCATCACTGGATACTTGATGTGGAGTTCTTTCCTTAGTATCAGTCTTAATGATTTTAAGTCTGTTATTCAAAATTTTTGGTGATTGCTAAAAATAAAATATGAAAAATCATGTACATTATTATTTGTCATCTCTTATATGACTTTCCCATGAATTGAATGTTATACCTTATGTTTTGTTCTTTAAGGAATAAGCTCATATATATATATATATATATATATATATATATATATATATGTATATATATATATATGAAGTATTTATGTTTATGCTAAACTAGATAAAAGCTAAATATATTCTAGTAAGGGACAGTCAACTGTTTCTGTAATGGAAAAGTTATTAAAACTTTTTAGCTTGAGGAGTCACAAAGTCTCAAGTACAACTACTTATTTCAGCCATTATATGGTAAAAGAAGGGATAGACAATATGTAAATAGATGTGGTCCATCTATGTCTCAATATAATTTTATTTATATAAGAATTTGTAGCCGGGTGTGGTGGTGCACGCCTTTAATCCCAGCACTCGGGAGGCAGAGGTAGGAGGATTGCCATGAGTTGGAGGCCACCGTGAGACTACATAGTGAATTCCAGGTCAGCCTGGACTAGAGTGAGACCTTACCTCGAAAAACCAAAAAAAAAAAAAAAAAAAGAATTTGTATCTTTATTCAGTATGTTGTGGCATTGTTTGCCAACCCCTACATACTTCCAGATTATTCATACTTTTGTCCTAATAAATTGAATAATTTAGACCACTATCAACAAAGTTATGCAGGTCAGAGTTGATTCAAATGTTTATTGACCTCATATCATGAGCTTTGAATTATAATCAATGAAGAAAACCACCGCCTATTTTGAACAATGTTTAACAAAACAGATCGAAACTTGTGGGGAAAAAAATTCAGTCAGAAGAAGTTAGAGTATGTCAGTGTGATATAACTATTCTAGAATCTAAAATGTGCAATGTGTGTTTGTTTGTGTCACGGCAGCACATGCACTGGTGCCTTGAACTCATCTCCAACTGAAATTTGGATAAAACAGATTAAACACATCAGTGACACTCTTAGGAGCAAGCCTTTCCAGGGTATTGGATGTCATCCTTCTTAGATATTACAGAAGAAAGCACAGTACTTGTTACTGAATGGCCTACCTGATAAGTCTTCAATTTGATCAAAATGCATAATCTCTCCAAATTCCTCTCAAGTGTAGTTTAGAAGAAAGTTAATTGCTGTCTCATTTCTGATGGTATATGTGCTTTCCATTATTCTTCTCAAAGTCCCCCACTTTATCTGAGACAATCATTCCTTGAGTTCACAGATTGGACACACACACAAAAAAAAAATAGCCTTTGAACAGAGATGAAAGATTTGTTCAACTCTGATATATTCAAGATCTACATGCTGAAATTATGTGTATGATTAATACCTTGATAAAATATAATTATTAAATTAGCAAAAAAAATTCCTGTTTCACTCCCTGAGCTTTATAACATGTTAAACAACTTGATCAATTAAGACTCTCATTCCTTCTTTTTTCTGCAATGCATACATTCATAAGTGAATAGACAATTTCAGTTAGTATAAAACATTTTAGGACCAAAAATGTTCAGTTTCGTCATGTAATTGAACTCTAGATTTTGACTGTCCAAAATGTGTACAAGTGCATATTTAATAACATTCTTCTATAATGAGCTATGGAAAAACATATACACTGTGGAACTTTAATTCATACATAATTTCAGGCTTGCTTGGTTTTTGAAGCATCATAAATGTTATAAATGCTCAGCTTCTATCAATGTGTTCATTATTGTTTTCTTTGATGGTGGCCTTATTTCAATATCACAAACTATACAAGCATAGATACCCTCAGCCAACCAATATCACCAGAAAAATGGTCACATCTCATTTTCAATAGACTGGGCTGTGAGGACCACATGTTCATTACTAAAGCTATAAATATGGTCATGATCATGTTGGTCACATCATTTTACCAAGTTAGAGATTGAGTGCTAGACTCTGACATTTTATGCAAGTGTGTCGGAGAAATATATCGTTTAAGAATATTGAGTTGTAATTGGGAATGTATTTAAGCTAGTATATTTCCTTCCTAACATTCATGTTTTCCTGGAGTCAATCCTCAATAACCACATACATGAGGAACAGTTCTCCCAATGACCCTGGTATTCACCATGTGGGAGACAGAGGCTGGAAAACCTACAGTTCAAGGTAGTTATTGGCTATGGAGTGAATTAAAAGTCAGCCTGGTTCATCTCATCATTCTCTATGGGGTTCCATATGGATCCTCCAGGGTATATATGACATGACTCATCTCTTGTCAGGATGTCAGCTATCAGCCTGCAGTTCGTTGGTAGGTTTGGATGAGCCACAACTCTCTTGCTGCATTCTAAAGTTACAAAGAGAATCTCCATCTGAGAGCGAGATCAGTATAGGTTAACTGAGATACACATTTCTGAATTAGCTGGATTCTACTTTTAGTAGCCTCTCCGTCAATTGCTCACATGGTGCATCTCTCTTGGGGGCCCAAGAGTCCAGCTCCCACTGCATATCACCCTAAGTTGCCAGTTCCAGTTAAGGGCTCCCCCTCACTAAGTGGAATGTGTGGCTGACTTTAAAAGCTGTTGATTGTCTCCCCCAGGCCTAGGCTCCTCCATTTCACAAGTGCTCCATTCCTGCTTCACAGTTCTCTCCCAGTAGAAAGTGTGTTCAGCCTACTCATGGCAGCACACTGTGTTTCATGTCAGTAGTCTCTGTTTACTCTAGCTGTCTTTGACCAGCTTCCCCTGGCAGCTTATCAGTGTCTCCCAGCACTACGCTAACTACCATCTGGAGGCTGGTTATCATCCCGGACCTCGCAGGGTCTCTCAGTGCTGATTGATGGTTTTCTGTAGTTTCTTCAGCAACAGAATCCTGCCTGTTCACAGCCAGTCAACACAGGACAAGCCAGTGAGACAGACACCAACGATCTTCAACACAACCAAAAGCAGAAGTAAAAAGACTCCTATGTTCTCAGCAATAAAACAGCCTTAATACTCACCCACCATGACTCAGGGAACTGAGCGGAAGAGGGGGCAGAAAGATTGTGAGACCCTTGATGGGGGAGAATATCCAGATGCATGGCCTGCCTCAGTAACAACATACTAGGGCTGGGAGATCTCCTAGGCTATCCATGGTCCCCATTCCCAAGGACTGATCCAGGCTACCCACAGAGAAGGATATCCAGTTGAGTGGGGATGGAGAAGAGGGGCAGTGGGGAACTGGGATAACAACTCATTGTTGGCCCATTAAATAATGTAACTATGGACAATAAATAATAAAAAAAAAGTCAGCCTGGGCAACATGACATTCTGTCTCACAAAAATAAAAAGCGTTTTATTTTTAATTAAAAATATCATAAAAGCAAAATATACTGAGTAGCCAAGCCCATGAATACTAGGACATATTTCAGCATTCTCATTAGAGGGCCAAGATCGCTGGTAAGTCACTTTTCAAAGTTACGAACTGGACATATCATTAATGATGATGGCAGAACTTAAATCTCACAGGCTGCTCATGTATTACCAAATTGATGAATTGCTAAAAATTGAATATAATATAAAGAGTTTTTTACTGAGTGTTATTAAATATTTTATCATTATTTTATATTAGTTATCAAATTTGTTTAACATTTAATCATTTGTGATAAGTGATTTCAGAGTGTACATGATAGGATTAAATGATATTGGCTGTCTTAGTTTGGAGAAGAGAGTTAGTGTTTATAGGAAAAATTAGCAGCAGGAATAATAAACATGTGACAGGAAGTACTAAGTTTTCCCTCTATATCTGCTACTCTATCAATTTTGACATCACTGGGTTAGTAAGCAATAGTTTTTACTACATGACATCATTCTAGGTAAAGTGACACAAAAATATGATAGGAATTTGCTGATATTACCAATATTTATTCATTTAAATGAGAGATTTTAAAAGTACATCAAGGATTCCCGTAGATAATAGTAAAGCTTACATAATTTTTCAAAAATCCCCTTGGCCTCATTACTATCAAGGGGGAAATAGCTATAGCACATTGATTTGTAAATTATACTTTGGCAAAATACACATACAGGTTCATTTTATGGACACAAATAATTAATAACATGTGAACTTGGTAGTTAGTAATTGCTTTCAAATAGTTTGACAGACTAGAATTATCTTGTTAGAGGAAATTAAAGGGACACATGTACAAAGTTGTGTGCATATGTGTGTGTGTGTGCACAGCTCTATAAATAATTGTTTTTCCTATAACATAATATTTGGAACTGTTGCTGCCATAAAATGCCTGGCTTGGACTCAGATTTGCATTCTTTTTTAAACTTTATTTTTTTGCAAGCAAAGAGAGAGAGAGAGGGAGAGAGAGAGAAAGAAAGAAAGAAAGAAAGAAAGAAAGAAAGAAAGAAAGAAAGGAAGGAAGGAAGGAAGGAAGGAAGGAAGGAAGGAAGGAAGGAAGGAAGGAAGAAAGAAAGAAAGAAAGAAAGAAAGAAAGAAAGAAAGAAAGAAAGAAAGAAAGAAAGAAAGAAAGAAAGAACGGGAAAGACAATATGGGTACCCTTGCCACTGCAAATCAGCTCCAGGAAAATGGATCACTTTGTGCATCTAGCCTACATGGGCACTGGGGAAACAAACCCAGGTTTTCATGCCCTACGATCAAGAATATTTATCCCCTGAGACATCTCTCCAGGCCCCAAATTTGTATTCTTCAATATCTGTTTTGGCAGTGATAAATTATGGTGTGATAATTTTATAACCTAGGCCCCTCATAAGAGCCATTTTAAAAGTATTAAATTGTCTTTAATATTGTACTTTTTTAATTTCTGGGAAAAGGGTCAAAAGTTAGTAGAAATAATTTTCCCTCATTAGTAAAAGAACATTGGAATCACAATATGATTTTTGAACACACTGGTTCGGTTTTTATCAGAGATATTTGAAGTCCAACAGACAAACATAAACTATAGTTCTTCCATATAAAAAATGAAGAAGTCACCCAGTACTATACATGTTGTATTTACCCTTATATCTTTACTAGTTTATTCTTTTATTTTCCTTTTGATATTGGAGTTATTCCCATTATCAATGAAGTTTCCATTTTGTTCTCACAGTGAAAGCACCTGCGTTAAGCAAACTTTCCTCGTAACCAGCATTTTCCAAATATCATTGTGTATTTATCATGTTTTTAAGATTCATAATTAATCACCAGGAATAAATGGACATGTTAAAAGGCAGATATTGTTAAAATCATCTTAGATGGATGATTTCCCAAACAATGGAGGCATTATTAGTTGAGTAACTCAGAGAAGTATAAAGGAAAGACACTGTGATTTTTTGACAGTATTTGAGTTAATAGAGGTCATGGCCAAAACCAGCACAAAACTGTCAACTTTATCAGTATTCAGACTGAGACATTCTTGGAGAACAGCAATGTTTGCTTCGGTTTTGTTGAAATGATTAATATGAATATGTCAGCTTCCTGACTCAGTGAAAAAATGCTCTGGCATTTCAAGAGAGAAAAACATGTGGGTTAAAGGCAAACAAAACCTCTTTTGAGCACTCAAGTATTTTCAACAAGGATCTGCAGAGCAGTTACTATGGTTCTTACAGATACTTTTCTTTTAAAGGTGTTCCAATAATTTTGATGCATTTTCAGAATATTCCAAAAATACTTTAATAATTAGCAGAAGGTTTTATGGGAAACGTAAAATCTCTTTAATATATTAATGCATATATTTAATATAGATAAATAAGTAGATAGATGTGCACATGGATAAGAATAGATTGCATTAAGGTCTATGTAGTCATTGAAATGTAACAACATTAAAAAAATCATCCATTAAAGATACAAGAAATTTTACTTCACAATCCAAATATTGTTAGAATTGACTGCAGTAAAAACTATTTTGCCTTGGAGCTGTTTGTGGAACATTAAGATGAAGAAAATCTTTTCTTTGGTGCTAAGTCAAGTTGCTGGCGCTTAATCAGTATAATCAATTATCCAGGAAGAAGAAAAGAAGAAAAAGACAGAGAGAGAGAGTGAGCAAAGAGATTGCACCAGTGATTCACTGTGCTGCTCAGTGAAACACTCGGGGGTTTTCTGTTTTTCTTTTACAAGGGTCCAGTATAATGTAGTATATGCTACTTTCAAGGACATTTAACAGCAGTGGAGGAAAAAAATTACAAAGAATCTTTGTGTTTTGTTAAGATAATTAAAATGGACTTATTCTTTTAAAAATGTGGTGACATAATATATTACAATTTTCCAAAACCTATGTGTTCATTTTGATAAGTTATGACAGCTGTATTTATTCATTTAGCTAACAACCAAAACCTCATAAGGTTTCATCACACAGGAAAGCTCATTCTCATACCATTACCTTCATCTTCCCCCCAGAAGTGGAAAACACTCGTAGACTTCCACAAAAACAAACCACTTTTCCTTGTCTTTGTATCCTTCTTATTAAATTATGCAGCAGGTATCTTTTGTGTCTTTTTTTTTACTTGATAAAATATTTTTAAAGCAATGCATCATTACTTTGTTCTCTTTTACATGTGTAGGTGTGAGGTAGGCATGTTTGCATAATTTGAGCACATGTATGTGTTTGTGCATGCACTTTGTGTGTGTGTGTGTGTGTGTGTGTGTGTGTGTGTGTGTGTGTGTGTGTATGTAGGCCAGAGGTTGAAATCAGGTGCCTTCCCCAGTAATTTTCTACCTTATTTATTGATATAGTGTCACCTGAACATAGATCTATGTTTTGGTTGTTAGCTAAAGGAGTAAATACAACTTTTTACATGAGTACTAGGATCTGAACTTAGGTTCTCACTTTTGTAACAATCTCTTTACCAAATGAGCCATCTCCTTAGCCCCAAATTGTTAGTATTTTGTTGATTGATATATTAATATAAGAATGTCCCAAAATGTATATAAATTCTTGGTTAATAAAGAAAGTATAAATCAGATTTTTCTACTCTGGCTAAGACTTCCAGGGTCATTCTTACTTAAAACTCCTTGTAAATGTCTGCTTTAGTTTCATTATGATAAATACATAAGGCTAGAACAAATGTTTAATTGTAAAAATTTAGTTATGTTTAATTGTTTTAAAAAGTGTCTAGTTTTCAACAACATTGTACATTTTATGTTACCATCAACTATTTTTAACTTTTATTTATGTACTTATTTATTTATTTAATTGCAAGCAGAGTGATATAGACAAAGAAAGAGTGTTTGTGTGTGTGCGTGTGTGTGTGTTGTTGAACCCACAAATGCAACAAAAAGACCATAGACTCAAATTTAGACCAAATTGAACAAGTTATATTTGTGCACACAGGAGCTGGCCAGTGGCTGTCTCACCCAATGCAGGGCTCAAGAGAACAGCATCCAGCAAAGAAAAAATTGGGGTTTCTATTTCTTAAAACTTAGGGAGGTTTCAGCAGAGGCTTTGGCAAATTAATAGAAAAAAGTTTGGCATGTATAATACAGTAACAGCCAACATTTTAAGATTAGTTGACTTAAAATCTTGACAAGGTATAAGTCAAATGATGGTCAAAGAAGGGAGTAACTTAGAGTCCAGGAAGGGTTGATATATACACATGTCAGGGGAAACAGGCACAGTAAGATTAAAGTACATAAATGAATTCTTTTACAAATAAGTTCAAATAATGGTCAGGCCAAGCAGAACTTTATTACAAAATGGCTTTTAACTCTAAGATGGAGTCTGTCTGGTTCTTCATAACCCCCCCCCCTTTTCTTATGTGTCCCCTTCAAATCTTTGAAAGGGACTAGTTTGTTAGTGATACAAAACAGAATTAAGTTGTTGTTCAACGAATCTGAATAAACAGTTAATTAAACATGGATCACTAGCTAATAAAAGAAGGATACAGATTATAGGGCCCAATAAAGAACTCAGCCATGGGAATCAACTCCTTGGGCCTGACCTATCTATTTGAATTTTATCATTTTTGTCTATCTGTTGTTGGATTATATTAAAATTTTCTGTTATAGTAAATCACCACATATCTGGGAATTATTGACAAACCAGATCATGTTTTAGTAATAGTTGTTCTGCTTTCAATATTGAGGTTCAGAGTTCAGAGAATAGGGTTCCACCACAAGTAGTAAGGGGCCAGCTATCATAAGAAGCAGATAATTTTAACCAGAACAATAAACACCAGTAGGACTTATGGACATCTATTTTCCTTGGTATCCCAAGTTGAATTCCTCAGGCTCCTGCCATGGGTAGACCAGTTAGCTTCCAGAGGGACTAGAGCAGGGTGGAAGTCTCCTTGTCAGGGGCCTGTGTCCTCTAATTTTTGCCATGAAGGGGATTCTCCAGGTCCCTGGTAACCTGTTAGCTGTTGTAATCAGCTGAGTATGTTGTTTTCTTGGCTCTAGTGTGATGAATGTATACAATCATTTGATATAGTGATAGATATGGGCCTATTTACCTACGGGTATGTGGTTCCTTGTGTGATTCATCTTTAGGGAACCCCATGAGTTAGAGAAGAACCTGGCTGTCTTATATAACTCAAAGCAAAGCAACATTGTTAAACAACTAGCATTATCAATTTTAGTAATTATATACATGTAGAGTTCCAAATTATTTTTACATTTTAGGGCTGGGCTCTAGATTTGTCTTAAGTATCTTTTTCTTGTATGGCTCTATCAATTGTAGGCTTGGGATTTAAATCTGATTTCTTCTTTATTGATACTGTATTAATTTGTGGTTATATTTTCTTACTGAGTGTTTAAAACCATGCAGGCAGCCAAAATTAACTATGTATTATATTTTAGAGGTCAGTGATGGCTCCTTAGGAGAGACTCTTAAGGACCTTTGAAGAGCTCTGTGACTTAGCATCTATTAGGATAAGTCAAGGCTGTGCTGGCCATGAGGCCTTCCCTCTTTTGGGAAGCCTGAAAGACTGGTTTCCTCCGATGTGACTCTCCTGTTTTAGATATGTTGATTTGGATTCCATCTCTGGGTCTCCATGTCCTCCCTGATCAAAAAGTCATGTAACTTACCAGAGGCTAGAAGCTACAAATGTCCCATTCTCTCCTGTGGTCTTTGATCTGGGACCAGGAACTAAAATATTGGTTATCATTTATAACTTTAATGGTATCCTATGAGTGGTGTATTGTTGAGGCAGGCTTATAGCTATTAAACCTGCTTCCCCTTGGCAGTGTTAGGCACACTATCTTGTTGCAATTATCCATCTGATGATGTTATCCAGGGGGTAATGTCCAGCTTCTGCTCATGGCATGGTTTCCCCTGCCATCATGGACATATTCCCATGTCCTCTGGGGCCATTGTGTATCTTTTCCTTTTGAATCTCTTAAGTGTTTCCTGAAACCTCCCTGTGCTATGTTGTTTTCTTCCTGTTTTTACATCACAGTAGTATTTGGATATTTGATGCCAGTCTGTCAGATATGTGTGCCCTAGATTTTTTTCAGTTTATCATATAATTACTATTTGTTAACATTGTAATTTGTAGTAGTTATAAATTTCAGGGATTTTTGTGAGTAAAACTTTTATATTTTAAGAAAATGCTATAGTTATTTTGTTATGTTTGTGAACATGTTTATATTCACTTAAGTCTAAGGTGCATCCAAACATTATACATGTCACACTAATAAGAGTCAGTCAAGCCTTACTCTTCTTTCACAATTCAATGCCATATTGTTTTATTTTCTTAACACTAAGGATTTATTATTATCATTACTATTATTATTATTATTAGTTAGGAAGCTTTCAATTACTGTAATAAAGTACCTGAAATAATAAATGTCAAAGAAATTATGAGTTATCTTGACTGTCAATTTTGGAGGTTTCTGTCCATAGTCAAACTGCCCTAGTGGAGAGCAAGTGGTGAGTGGAGATTATTCAAGGAACCAACTGTTCCCATCAAGTTGGAATGCAAAAGAACAAAAGACCCAGAGTCTCATCCTATACAAAACACACCTAGACATATGATTTACTAATTTCTGGGTCCCACTGTGACAGTTTATGGTGACTGGGACCCAATGAGAAAGAACAGGAGTATCCTTAAACTTTTGTTTAGTCTCCACTTAGTTTTTGCCTTATCTGGATGCCTCCCTAGAGTGGGAAGTCTGTTTTACTAGAACTCAAGCTTATTCCTGGAAGTGTGATTGGTCAGAATTCCAGACCAATCATCTGTCTCTGGCTCACTTGAGCGAAAAGATACACTCGCCTGGATAAGACAAAGGGCTCTCTTTCCCTCATAGCTGGCCAGCAGAGAGACTCCTAAACCCAGGACTGGGGGACCCCCTTTCTTTCCACATGGATTATTTTCTCATGATGGGAGCCCTCTTATATTTCTCCTTCTTTCTCTTGCTTGGTTGGCCAGCACAGATCTCCTGGTTTTGTGTCCAGCATGAGCTGGGACTCTGCTTTGGTTTGGCAGGCTGCGGAGCTGCCGCAGGCTGCACTGGATCTGAGTGGCAGGAGCTCTCTTTGCTTTCTCCTTCTCTTCATCTTCTTTTAATAACTCTAATAAAGTTTCCCAGTAAACCTTACCCTCTGTTGGTCTATAATTTATAATCTTTGCATTTATTGAGAAGAGTCCGGTTGTTTTTTTTTTAAGTTTTAAGGTGCATTGGGACTAGCAAAGAACCCCAATTTTTCCTTGACACCACTTTCTAAAGATTCCACCATCTCCCCTTATTACCACAGGCTAGACTCAAGCCATGAATACATGAGCATTGGCAGAACATTGACAATTCAAATTGCAGCAATTGTGCTCAGCGAATTATTTGACACCAAAAACATTTTCTTTAAAAAATAATTGATTTACAAGAAGTGAAGCAAATAATGCTTCCATTGTTGCAGTATAAATAATGCATTTCTCCAAAAGAAACTAACATGTCATATCTTAAGAATACAGAATTAATTTACTATGGGCACTTTTAAACTTAAAAATTTTAGTGTCCTACCTGTAGTTTAGAAGAGAGAAAGCATGTTTCCTATATGCAGCATAAGACAGAGAAAGCATGTGTTGGAATAAAATCTTTCATTGCCAGATAGTATTTTTTTCAAGATGATCTTGATAAAGACAGAATACAAGCATAAAATCTTAATGAAAAACAATTTGTAGTACTTGGAGACATTGTGGCTATTGAACCATTTTTAAATTATGAAATATGACCCCTAAAATCACCCTTATCAAAAGTCATACATTTCCAGCTAAGAATCCATTTAGTATGTATGAAAAATGTCCTCACATGCAGTGATGCTTTCTTGGTTCAGATTCAATGAGGTGGGTTGTCTTGCACACTTTTGAAACACTTCATTAATGAGTATCCCCTCCACATGTTCACCTCATCTATTGTCTGGTTTCTAGGTCCACATGTCACAAAGTGCTATGAATGTAGTATTTACTCTTGACCTCAGTCAAAAGAAGCTTCAATGGGGAGGATACATGCGTTATGTCTCCATTGCCAGCACATCATACTGAACTATTTATTATTCCCCAAGAATCTCAGTGTGAGGAAATCCACATTGACAGACATTGGTCCAAACACTAATCAGCTGCCTGACTATTTTGGCTCCTGGCTATGTCTATTTTTCTTTGTTAAAAATCTAAAAATGTGGGCTGGAGAGATGGCTCAGCGGTTAAGGCACTTGCCTCCAGTGCCTAAGGCCCCGGGTTCAATTCCCCAGGTCCCACATAAACCAGACCCACAAGGTGGTGGCCCTGGTGTTCTCTCTCTCTCTCTCTCTCTCTCTCTCTCTCTCTCTCTCTCTCTGCTTGAAAATTAATAAATAAAATATTAAAAAAAAATCTAAAAATGTTTATTGCTTCCTCTAGCCTGGCTTATTTAATCCACTTCTGGCAAATGTCATGATTTCATTCAGCTTCACGACTAAATAATATTCTGTTTTGTATATGTACTCTGTTTTCTTTATTCATATGTTGATGGGCATTCTAGATGTTTCTATTTCCTAGCTATTGTGAATAGTGTATCTATACTTGTGAATATGAAAGTCTCTCTATAGAAGGTTAGCATAGTGTTTTTGGATTAGACCCAGGGTGATGATATGATAGTCTTCTTTTTAGTGTTTTGAGAAAACTCCAGTCTGATTTCCATCATGGCTCCCTTCCTTCTTCCAAGCATTTATTTTACAGGGGAAATTGTAGGTTTTGTAGATCTTTCAATTATTTTCTACAAAATTTTTATGAGCTAATGAATTGTTTTTTTTTTTAATAAGTAGGAATTTGGAGGCACAAGTTATGTGTTGGTACCACTATTTCCCTCCTCCCTGCCCCCTTCACACTGAGGGCCCTCCTGAGTGTGATTTCTGGTATGCTCCATGGGATTGAGGGATTGCTCAAGCAGCTATTGGGGTGTGCCGCTGGATATTCCCCCCACCGCGACTCTTATACTCTTTCTACCTGCTCCTCAGCAAAGTTCCCTGAGCCGTGCTGGGTAAGTTTTAAGTCCTCTTTTCTGTGATGCTTTCAATATCTTGTTATTCCTTTATCTCAACATATTGTCAGTGTCATCTTTGAAGCTGGAAACAAAAAAATAAAAATCATGAGTGTTCAACGCTAAGTTAAGCAATGTCCTGAGCAGTGATAATCATCTTTTAAAATAAGTCCTCGTAACACAATGAACCTTAAGAGCGCTAAGTGATTTTTTTGCCTGAGTTACCCAGATAATCATTTCAATATTCTCCTATAATTTTATGTGAAGTTTTATATGGAGATATAGCCAAAAATAAACCAGGATGATGTGATATCATTCCAGTACCACATCCATGAAACTAGAATAAACCTGTCAAGATGTGTGTGATTTCAAAAAGAAAAGGCTTGCTGAAACTAAGTTTGTTGTCCCAGAGAAGCCTTAAGGAAACAAGGGAAGGCAAAGAAATGACCTTAGCTGGGGTCAAAGCTCTCAAGGACAGATTTGTTTCCTACAAAAGTCAGATGAAGTCAGGATCAGAGATTTTTTTCTTGAGGCTGCAGTTGAGTCTGTTGTTGTCTACTGTCAATACTCATCCCTCATTCTGATTTTGGTTGACACTTTGTACACTTCACCAAAATATCCACAGCTCAAATGTGTACTATCCAAATCAAATGGAACTCAAAGGCGACCAAATGAGTAGATTCACCAAATTCTAAAATAATGTATTACTGGCTTACTATTAGTCCTATCTATGTTATATGATGGATATTAATGGTTGTCTTAATGGTAATTCTGTTCCAGGAATATTTCTGCTAATTATACCACTTGGGTCATATTAATTATAATACATTAACTGCATGTTATATTATATATAGCATAAAATGATGCATAATTATGAGCAAAATGTCTTCATATGTATATAGAACAAAATTAAGTCTAAATAATTATTGAGTTGAAATAAATGAAAGAAAAACACATATGGACAGTTAGATTAGAGTGATTGATGCAGAGTGAAGTCTCCCAGGTGCATAGAACAAACTGAAGCTTGCATTTTTGTATTTATCAGTTTTTAGATGACCTTTGAGCAAGTATAAAACTTTAAAAAACACTTATTATTTATTTGCAAGCAGAAAGAGAAAAAGAGGACAGGTATACCGTTGACCCTTGCCACACAAACTTCAGACATGAACCAAATTTCTGCCTGTGGCTTTACATAGGTGCTGGGAATTTATACTCAGGCCATCAAATTTTGCAAGCAAATGCCTTTTACCACTGAGAAATCTATCCAGCCCATTTAATTATACAACTTTTGTGTGGCTTGAATCTAACATCTCATGATCTTTTGAGTAAAAAAAAAAATAACAAAGCACAGGACATTTCCTTAATTCAATAAAAATCACTCTCTTTATAATATTAACAACCAGTTCCACTCTGTGATAGCCATCAGTCTCTACCCATTGAAATAGTGCAATGGATCCACTGGAAGGCTTCATTAAGTAATTAAGATATGGAGATAGATTACCGAAAAGCTGAGAAAATTTACACAGACTGCTGGCCTGTGCCTGTGGATTACTTGGGGAGTCACAGTGCACATCAACTCCCTGTTTATCCACAGAGCTGTGTGGACAGAGTCTTGGGATAGCAGTCAGCTGACACAAAGAGAGGAACTCTCAGGAGGCAGTTTCAGTGAATAGCTCGTTTATTATACAGGAAATGTTTGCTTATATGGAAGAAATACCAGAGGCAGGGGCACAAGTGGAAAGGGGATTGGCAGGGACAGGGTGGTCTGTGGATGTTTCATGCTGGGATTGGCAGGAGCCAGTATCCTGTCTATTCCTGGTTTGCAAACATAAGTTGGGGGGATGCTCTCAGCCCCAAGTGGCTGGAGTTACATGTCTTTAGGCATGCAACTGATGGTGGTGGCTGTAGATGAGCTGTGACCTTTAAACTTTTTGATGCCTGGGCTTGTTATTACCTTATAGCTGAAGTATGTGAACTCCACTAAACTCAGGCCTTGAAGTGCCTGGGCTTATCAGGGTTTGTTGGGGCCCACTAGGCAGCAGGAATTTAGGCAAAGGGAAGGAGATGTCTGAGCTCCTACTCTTCTCAAATAATGACATAATCAGGGTTTCAGGACAGCCTCAACTTTCCTTTAACCTTATGTTCTCCATGCCTCTCAGCAGGGTCCCCACACGGGCTGACTTATGTTGGTATTACATCCCGAAAAGTTATACATGTGTTCTGGAGAAGTTCTATGTCAAACTTACACTTCCTGACAGAGCTGAGATCTCCTGCACTGTCCATCCTTAGGCCCAGTTATGTTCCTTGGTGATAAACACAATTATGGCATATGATTCAGAGTGACTCTAAGAGGTAAAACTTGGTTCCTTCTGTAATCACAACTCAGAATGATGCCTCATCCTGTTCTCTGGACCTTAACATGTTTTACATTTTGTCTTTATCCCTTTAAACTGTTGTGCTTAAAATTAATGTGAATAATCCAAGTATTTATGATTTCTGTACATATATAATTTATCATATATTTTATATTATATATATATATATATATATATATATATATATATATATATATATATATATATACTATTTATTTCCTTCAAGAGGCTTGAATTCCACTAAATTAATTCTGGTTACTAAATAGTGTAAATTTTGATTACACAGTTAAATTTAATCCAAGTATACTCTTTCCCTTTGGTAATAAACTCAGGCTTAAACCCCTAATAATGTCATGTATAAATATCAATTATGATACATGTCATTGCAATATGATATTCAAATTTATATTTTCCTATGAGATAGTTCTCAGGATTTTCTTATTTTCAAAAGTCTTCCCATCCCAAGATTATAAAATTTGTTTAATAGTGAAATAAATCTGAGAGTAAAGTCAGATGTCAATAGTAAAACATTAACATATGCATTAACCTATGATAATATTCAAATTATTTTTTTAATGTAGTAGTTCTTCAAATGGGAAAATGACAATTTACTTTGGGTAGCCAGTGATAATATCTCTGCATGTGTCCTAACTTTAATTTATTTTCTGATCATTTCTGATTATAATTTGCATAATTTTGTAAGCAATAGTTTACCCTATTTGAATAATGATAATACATAAAAGAGAAATTGAGGCTTTAGGATAAGCATAAACTAAGTTTGATGGAATTACAAATTGCTTTATTTCAACAATGCTGTATTGTTTCTACCTATCCTCAAACCAAATTAATAGTGAGCCATATTTGACATCTATGCTAGAGGAGGAGAAATGTTAGTAACTTGTGACTTCCAATTATTGTATTGTTTAAAGGAAAAAAAAATAAGATAGAAATCTATTTTATTTTTTGTTTTTTTTTAATTTTTTGGGTGGTGGGGCATTTTTTATTTCTTTTGTTAGAAAATGTTTAAGATGTATTTTGTCATCCTGTATATTTCTCTCCAGAAGACAAACTGAGAATGCATGAATGGATTTACATGGTTTTCTCAAAACAATCATGAGGAGATAAAAAGAACAGGCCCTCCTGGAATTGCATTGTGTATGTTATCACAGGTTGAACATGTTTCTACCTCCCAACTTCCTTCCCTATGGGATGAGTCTTTGTGGACACTGCATTTCCCTTGTATTGTCAGCAGGGAAAGCAGAGCAGCACAATTACACATAAACATGCAGCTAAATCTTAAATCCCAAAAGAAAGGATTTATGGCAGAATGGAATTACACAGCATTATGATGGGGTGCCTAGCTAACGGCTTTTAATTGCTTGTGTCCTAATTTAACAGTTTTTAATTACCGCTTGAAGTGCTTTAGACAGAAATACTCAACTCCAATAGCTACTGGGAAAGGAATGAAGATGGGAATACATTAGAGAGGAGAAGGTGCACCCCTGAACTGACTCCAAGTTTACAGCCTCTGAAATACCAAGGCAAGCTACAACCTGAACCCAGTGGCTGGCTACAACGGTCACACCCCCAACACACAGTAGCAGTTCTTAATATCTATGGTTTGTTTATTATTTTTCTAGGCCATTCTAACATCCAGGAAGTTTTATTGGTTCCATAGATCACAAAAGACAAAGCATTAGAGAGATAAGGGGGGGAAAAGACCAAATAAATAAAATTCTTTCCCCCTCTTTTCTCCCTTTTATGCTTATTTACCTTTTAAAATAATGTCTTAAAAAAGAAAAAAAAAGGAAAAAAATAATTGTCTTAATGGGATTCTATTCAATGTTGACCAAAAGAAAAAGAAATTGTAAATTTTGGGTGTTGTTGTATGATTAATAATGAGTTGTTTCAGAGTATTTTTATGAAGGATAATAATAGGTATTAAAAGTAGAAGGTTCTAAGAAAATAAACGAGTTGGGTGTGGCTTCCTTTATGGAAGAGTTAATAATAGAGAAACTATAAAAGGATATTGGATGGATGACAGAATGTTCTTAAGTGATGAAAGGTGTTGAAAAAGTAGGATAAATGGTTTCATTTCCCTTTTAGAGAAAAACTAAAAGATACAGAAATAATAAGACTTTGCTAGGTGATGTCCTACATCCCTAATAACTGTGCCTGATATTTTAAACAGATTTTGCCAGGTGTATCTATCATCCCTATACTTAAGGTAATAAAACCAGAGGCTCCCTTTAAAATAACATCCCTACAGTCCATAGACCATGAACATAATCAGAATACAAAGGGGGACCCACATACCAAACTCCCACAGAGGGGAGAATGGAATAGGGTACCAAGATTATCACCCCAGGTGAGCTTTGAGACGATGAAGAGGAGAGCCAGCACAGGAGTCTTTATACTTAATCCCAACATCGTCTGGTACTTCTCACCTGTCATGATGTAAGACACATGGGGGCTGGGGGGAGGTCTGGATGAGCTCAAGTTTGGAAACTGGCTCTTTAGGATGAGCACGGAGAGGCTTTTTCAGACTTTCCTTGCTCCAGGAGGCACATAGACCACACTATGTGCCCATCTGATTGGGGAGAAAGCCAGGAAATTTGGGTTAAGTAAGGCTCCTGTAGGAAGGACAAGTACCCTAATTTCTTCTCACAAATCTGTTTCTGGAGGGATGTCCCTCTTCAGCTAGAAGATGAAAGACTGGATTGGATATAGCCCAACTCCAGATTCTTCTATTTTCTCCCCTCCATTTTGTTTCAGATGGGATTATTAGCTTCCAAGATGGCCCAAAAATCTCCACTAGCCTAACCTACTTGAGAATTGGGTGAATTGAGATCTACTAAGTTTTAGAAAAGAGGCTTTATTTTTCTATTGTCAAAAAATACCCTTTAAAAAATGGGAGAGTATCCAACATTACAGTTTTTTTAATGTTTTGTTGGCTTAAAATTATATATATAAACACAATAATATGCTCAGTATCATAGGTTATTAGATAAAGCCATTGAATCCATGATGACATTCTCTTTGATGCATTAGCTATTCTCCCCCCATGACTCTTAACATTTTTTCCACCCCCTCTTCCACAAATTTCCCTGAGTCAGAGTGGATGACAGTTTTAAATCCAGTATAATACTCCACTTTGATCATTTTGTAGGAAAATGGGGAAGCAAATAGGAGTGTTATATGTGCAATTATTCTTTCAACACTGTGTCTATCTCGAGTCAGCCAATGACTAGCAGTTGGGCCTGTTCACCCCAATTACTGTTTGTAGCCCAACTACCTCTACCTCTCTGACTCCAGTATATGTTAACCAAAACCTTCAACAGAGACTCCCTTGTCTCCAAAGGAGATTCACACGTTTCTAAGAGTAACTTCTGAGTCTTCTGAGGAGACCCCTGAGTCTGCTAAGGGACCAAGCCTAGAACCACCTCCATTGATTACTGGCCTTAAGGCTCCTCACTCTGTGGAACCCGAGCCTCCAAAGAATCACATCCAACACCTCCCTCACTAACACTCCCTGGATCCTGTTCTCCATACCCGATAGAGTCTGTCAGGAACATAAGGTGTCATCAAGGAAGACATCCAATGACCCCTAGGGTCATTTCCTCTACAAGAAACCACGTGGGAATTTGGGGTTACTTGTGTCCATAGACCTTTCTGTGAAACTGAGATAAAACAAATACAAGAGGAACTGGGCTTTTTTTTTTTTTTCAGAGGACCCTGACCACTACTATGATGTCTTCTATCAACTTACTAGACAGTATTAACTGAATAGAAGAGATGTTACATTATGTTAGATCAGCCCTTAACTTCTATTGAAAGACAAAGGGTAACATCCCAGGATGTAATAGTGGGGAGCATATATTATGCTATCATTCTGGAGACCTTGTTCCCAAGGGTCTCAAGGTTCCCTCAGGCAGAAGTAGTTCCAATAAATAGTCCCAGTTAAGAAGAGGATGACAGACAGGGGTCATGGAACTATAAACTTTACATACTGTATACTAGAGGTGCTTCATGAAACTAAGTTAAAGCCTTTAAATTATAACCTGTTATCAACTATAGTGCATGGAAAACAGGAACTGCCCGTTTCCTTCCTCCAGAGGCTCAAGGAGACCACTAAAAAGCATACTAACATAACTCCAGATACTATGGAGAAAGAAATTCTTTTTAAGGATATTTTTTCATAATTTATGGATTTGTGTATTGGATAAATTCAATGAACAGATAAGCAATGACATAACAAATACAGACATTATAAAGATTTTCATTTTTAAAAGTAAATGCTTGTTTAGAATAAAATGTTACTCTTAGGAAATGCAGAATCAGATCCCAAGAAAACAATTTAATAAAATAAGGCACAGTGTTTCATAAAGCAATTTTCACACAGGAGGTTATCTGCATTTAATATAAGATCACATTTATGTCCTGAGGGCAAGACAAGGAAGTTCTAGAACTAAAATAGCTTAAACACTCTTTTTATAGAATATTTTTCAGCATAATGTACTATATAAATTTGACACAAGAAACTAGATGTTTTCCAGAAGACAATCATTGAATTATATTTTGGAATACATATTGATCATTTTAGTATCATTAGTATATCATTATTATATCATTATTATAGATATTACCAATTTTAAGTTTGCAATACATATTAAGAAGTTGGATCATAAATAATTTGACCAAAGTAAAATAACATATTTTCAGCAATGTTTGTTGCTACTTCAAAGTCCTCAAGATACAGTTAAAATCCTGGTTATTTAAAAACTCCCATATTTTTGCTTCTCATGAATACAATTATAACATAATTAGAAGATATTGTCACTTTGAAGTCTAGCATGTTTCATCACTGGTTTTCTTTAGAGTATAGATTGAAAGGAGAGTCTTTAACATATTTATGTGCAAATGCCTCTATTTTCTATAGTTTGGAACATATTTACTAAGAAATAAACTTTCAAAAGTTCACTAACAAATGTTATCAATACTCACTAGGTAATTATAATTTGGATGCTGCTAAACTTTCAGCTAGTATTAGTCAGGCTCAACAGAAAGCAGTCAGTATAGGCCATATTAAAATCTAGAAAAATGAATAATAAAATCAATAACTTAATGAAGACTCTTTATATAACTTATACTACAAATCCTGCATTCAAAAAAACATTCTTTGTTTTATTTTTGGCTGTAAAAAATGGATAAAACTGACTTATTCAAAATTCCAGTTAGGGGAAGGAACTGGTATTGAAAAACATAATGATTAATTGTGTCTATAATTGATATTAAGTTAAAAGCAGTTTTCACAATTTTAAATGGTCAACACTGATCTGTTGAGAAACAGTATTAACTTAAGCAGTCTCTTTGTAAGTCACATAGAGACATGCATTGGAGTGGGTTTTATAAGGATAATTTCTTAACTCAGTCAACATCTGATATTCATAAAGAGTTTTAAAAAATGGTGACTAAACCAAACAAGAGCTTACAACAGTTTCTCCAGGTGGCAACTTCTGTTTATTATAATCAGGAAGTTAAAAAGGAAACAAAACAAGAAAAAAGAAACAGAAATGGAAATGGAAAGAATAGAAGCACAGAGAGAATAAAGGGAGGTGGAAAAAGCAAAAACGGAGACAGAAAAAAGAAGAAAGACAAATGTCACTAGGAGATCATAGTTATTAATGAAGGTTACTCAGGGAAGGAAGGGCCCTTCAAAAGTCCCCTCTAAGGCCTGTTCTCTTGGTGGGCAGAAGGGAAACTTTTGTAAAAACTGTCCAAAGAAAACCTCTGCCAGTTCCCCACTGGGACTCTGTCCCAAATGCTAAGGAAACTACTAGAAAAACCAATGCACTCTGAGTCAAGGGCACTTAAGAGGTGTTTGATGGCCCTGGGGCTTCCCATACAAGATCCTGTAATCCTAGGTCACCTTGAGAAACCCTGGGTAACTAACTATACAGGTGGCAAATATACCATCAACCTTCTCAATGACTCTAGTGCTCAGTTTTCAGTATTTGATTTTTGTCCTAAAACTACACCTAACAATATAGCTGCTTTTAGGGGCATCTCAGGTCAGGATCAAAGAAGATGTTATATAGAGCCTCTGGCTTTCTCCTGGGGGGGACTATCTCTTCCAGAACTCCTTACCTGTAATCCTAGAGATACCCCTTTGCTGGGTAGAGGTATTCTTTTGAAATGTCTTGTAAAATGACTTTACCTCCAGGGAAAACCTACGTCTTCCTTTGATAGAGAAAATCGTAGACCCTTCAGTTTAGACAATGAAATTATAGATTGAGCTGTCACTGCCACTCCTGTCCAAATACATCTCAAGGGCCCCACATATTCCCTCACCAAGATTAGTACACTCTAAAGCCAGGAATATGTGAGGGACTTAAACCCATAAGTGTAGCCAACCCTCTCCCCCGCCCCCCCACAAAAGGAACTCCTAAAGAAACATTCTGGCCCATATAATTCTCCTATTCTTGGGGTATTAATAGGACCTTATGAATGGAAATTAGTTCAGGATTTCCAGCTAATGACATATCCCCTCCATGCTGTGGTATTCTGACCTCAGATTCCCTCTGGACCTGTCCATCATTTAGCAATGGACTTGAATGATTTTTTCTGTGTCCCTCTGCATCCTGATAGCCAGTCTTTGTTCAGCTCTCAGACCCAACTCATAGAACAGGAAAGTTACTTAGACAAAGTTTTAGAGACAGACCTATTGTGTTTGGTTTGGCCTTCCTTGGGACAGAAACTCTTTCAAACTTAAAGAGTGTTAAGACTACCTGGTTACAGTAAGTAGGTGATGTTTTACTTTGTGGGGCTTCTGAGAAAATGGTCTCTCGAGAGATTGAGATGCTTCCCAACTTCTGGACAAATCAGAGATACAAAGTCTCAAGGGAAAAAGCTCAATTATGTCAATCTAAGGTCTTTTATTTAGACATGATATTAGAGGGTGAAAAACACAGTTTGAGTACTGATCATACTCTAGCCTACCCCCTCCCTAAGATGGTAAAACAACTGAAGGCCTTTCTGGCAGTTATAGATTTTACAGGACCTGGAACCAGCTTTTACAGAGATTTCAAGGCCTCTACACCAACTTCTTAAGGAGACACAGAAAAGTCTCTCAGCCCTTTAATATGGGAACCAAAGGTACATTGCTCCTTCCAAAAACTGAATGATGTGCTAATAATTCGGGGCCCTGCATTAAAGTTACCCAACCCTGGTTTTCTTTCTATGTAACAGAAATAAGGGGTGTTGTTCTCGGTTTTCTACCTCAACATAGAAGACCAACACCCCAACTGGCTGGATAAGTCAGCAAAGGGTTAGACTAAGTTGCTAAGGGAGAGCCTGGATAACAAAAGACAATTTCAGCAGTAGGATTACTAATCCCTGAATCACATAAACAGACCTTAGGAAGGCCTTTTACTGTACATACTCCCCATTACATAGGGAGCATTAGCTTTCTTAACTCAAAGGGGCATATGAGGTTATCTGATAGTCAAATGGTAAAATATTGAGCACTCATTTTGGAGGGACTTAAAATAACCCTTAAAGTTTGCTGTTATCTCAAACCTGCTACTTACCTTACAGATGAGAAAGAGCTTGAACACTCAGGTAAAAAGGTCTTATTAGAAACTTATGCTGCCAGGCCCATCCACAGGGAAAAACTCTTGGAAAATCCTGATCACCAATTACTTACAGATGAGAGTTGTTTTGTTTAGGATGGAACTAGAAGGGAAGGAAATGCAGTCATAAGAGAATATGAGATTTTTGAGTCCGGACCATTTCCAGCTAATACCTGCCCAATTAATGTAGCTGATAGCCCTGACCACAGCCCTGTTAGCACAGAAAAATGAGTAAACTTCTATATGGACTCCAAGTATGCTTACTTGATATTACATGCTCATGCAGCCGTGTAATATCACTAGGAGACTGGTTTATTAACTACTTCAGGGACTGCAGTTAAACACTCTAAGGAGATCCTAAGTCTTCTAGAGGCATTCCCACTCCCTCATGAAGTGGCAGTCCTACAATGCCATGGCCAGGAGAAAGGGGATGACCTAGTGAATTTATGAAACCATTTGGTAGGTTCTGTAGCCAAAGCTGCAGCCATAAAGAGAGAGGGATGTTTCCACTTCTATGGGTGGATTCCCTCCTCCCACCTGAGAGGCAACAATATACCTCACAGGAAGCCAGATGCCTAGGAGGGAAGGCTGCTCCTTAGATAACCATAGGTGGTGGGTTGTCTCTGATAACTGTTCATGGCTACCTCAGTCTCTTCAATGGAAAGTCTTTTTAAAAATATTTTATTTATTCATTTTTCAAGCAGAGATAGAGAGAGAAAAAAAACAAAGAGAGAGAGAGAGAGAGAGAGAGAGAGAGAGAGAGAGAGAGAGAGAGAGAGAGAGCACCAGAGCCACCACTTTGTGGGTCTGGCTTATGTGGTTCCTGGGGAATTGAACCCGGGGCCTTAGGCACTGGAAGCAAGTGCCTTAACTGCTGAGCCATCTCTCCAACCCACTGGAAAGTCTTAAATGTCTTTTCATCAGATGTATCATTTAGGTAGAGAATACTCAATTCTACTAACCGAAAGGATGTTTGTGGGCAGAGGTATGACTAATACAATGGTTCAGATAGTGCAAGCACATGAGATCTGTCAAAAGACTAAACTTCCTAATAATCATTTGCCCCCTCCAGAGATGAGGGAAATCCTCAGAAGACTGGCAAATAAACTTTGCCTATTTTCCAGGGAGTCCCAAGACTCACTTGTTGCTAGTATGGGTAGATACTTCCACTGGGTGGCTTGAAGCCTTCATCTGTCAGACAAAAATAAAAAAGCCCAATAAATTGTAAAGGCCCTTTTAGATAAAATCAACTGAAGATTTGAAATACCCGAGGACATACAGAGTGGCAATGGACCAGCCTTTAAAACGAAAGTCACTCAAAAGGTCTTTCTGCCCTTGGAGATAGTTTAATCTCCACTACATCTAACAACCCCAGTCCTCTGAAAAGGGAGAGAAGATTAATGGGCTTCTTAAAAGAAACCTAACCAATCTGATGCAGAAAGCACAGACCCCATGGAACAAACTCTTATTATTTGGCTCAGTTCAGTTAAGAAGTACTCCAGGACAATTGGGATTAACTCCCTTTGAGGTATTGTATGCAAGGCTCTTCCTTTCCAGAGATCTACTGTATGACCCAGATATTAGCCAGCTAATCTCACATATTATAGATTTAGCTAAATTTCAACAGATCCTCTCAGAATTAAAATAGACAAACCCTAAACAGCATGATACAGGACACCTTCATTTTCCCCAGGAAATTTAAAATTATAATCTTTGTAATAATTTTATCTTTAGACCTTATATAGTCAATAGTTGTTTTAACTTAATTTCTTCTGACTTACTGGCTATTTGCTTTCAGATGGTTATCTGACAATCCAACTCCATCTATAAGGAACCACTTGAACACCCAATTAGAATGGAATACTCTCTACTTCTGGTGGGATTAACTCCCCTTTCTACCTCAAAATGTTAGATGTCCCAGTCTCTGAGATAGGTCCAACAATAATGTTTACAGGTTTCTTTTAATATCTAGCCAAGTAAATTCTTGGAGATTGTGATGGTTTGATCCAGGTGTCCCCCATAAATGAATGTGTTCTGAATGCTCCATCCTCAGCTGATGGCAATTTAGGTATTGGAACCTTGTAGGAGCTCTGTTGCTGGAGGCAGCCTTACAGGTGTTTTAGCCAGCTTCCCCTTGCTAGCATTTGGCACACTCCCCTGCTGCTGTTGTCCATCTGATGTTGGCCAGGAGGTGATGTCCACCCTCTGCTCATGCCATCGTTTTCCCTGCCATCATGAAGCTTCTCCCAAGTCTGTAAGCCATAAAAAACTCGTTCCTCCACAAGCTTCTTTTGGTTGGGTTCCATCTGCACAACAACTAGAAAACTTCTGTGAAGTGTGATATGTGACTGACAGTTTCTCTTTTGGGTCCTTAAAATAGGAATCCCCTCTCTGGGAGATAACTCTAAATGCCATAACTCTGTCACATCCAGCAAGCAGTAGATAAGATCTGACACCAAGTTCCTGTTTCTTCTAGAAACAGTTGGATATTTCTTGGGGGGGGGGGGGCAGATGTGAGAGGCTAGGATATGTAGGTTGATTCTCAGGCAGGGAGCCAGTCAAGGACGGCTTACTCTGACCTCACTTCACAACATAGCTGCCTATCTCAGATCACTCCAGCCAAGCAAGCAGCCTGCCCAGGTATGGATGCATCTCCAGCTCTAAACCCAGGCACATTGTCTGGGACCTGGGACACAGGGGACAGCCCAAGCTCAAGTGTGATTTTTAACCCCAAAAAAACCAGAGACTGGGTCTTTCATTTTCCATCCATGAGCAGAACACATCAGGTTTGGCTGGGTTCCAGGGAAGCTGATTATTCTCCCATCATCCCCTCAGCTGCTTTTGCCAAGGGGCAGGGAGAACATTTTTATCACAGATTTTATTCTCTCACTCTCTTTAAAAGCACAAAACTTTTATTATTTTTTTCTGATAATCTTTACATGTGAGAACATCAGACCACATGGGAGTGGCTCACTCTTCTTTCCTCTTATCGCACTCTTCCCCATTCTTCCTTTTTCTGCTGTAATATTTAATTAAATGTGAAAAATCATTTTCAGTCTGATTTGCCAATACTTTGGTATTAAAAGATAAGAACTCAAGGTTTCTGGTTTAAGAAGTTTCCAGCCTCACCTCCTCCATCCACCATGTTTTAGGGTCCTCAGCTTTAATCTTGCTGGACGCAAAGACTCTCTTGGATTCTGCTGTCAGCCTTGTTGTCCACAGCTTCAGAGGGTCCTGCCATCCCTTCCTCCCATCTGTCGGTGGGAGGGATGGACTTACAGATGCCTTCTTGTTTGCATGGGTTCTGGGGATCTAAACTCAGGTCATCAGGTGGTCACAGTTCTACAGCCAGCATTTGGATCCTCTGAGTCATCTCATCACCTTATATGTATTCTGACACAATATTTTCTTTTATATATCATTGTTTGTGATGGAATCATACTATCACAAGTTTAAGGAGAGCTCTGGTGATTTCCTCCATGTTTTCTCCTTCACCTGAAGCTGCTGTTCATTCATGTTGTGATCCCCAGCAAGTCTCTAGTCTTCACCTCCCGCAGGACTTGGGCTACAGATAGCCATGGTCATGCCCACTGTTTGCTGTGGGTGTTACGGAATCCGTCTGAGGCAGTCTCAAGTCCCAGGCTTGAACTGCAAGCACTTTATACCCAGAGATCCAACTTTCCAGCCTCTGATTCTCCGGTTTATGTTGAAAAATGAAATCCTTATGACCTTTGAATAGCCTTTGAAAGAATACCTGTGCTCAGAACATCTTCCAACCTGAGGACACTTTCTATGTTTTTTTATACATTAAACTTTTTTGAGGTTGCATCAAAATCTTTTATGTCTTCTGTGCAGTATTTCTTGAATAATTGAGAAAACATTCCTTTCATTCCCACCTCACTCATGAACTTTCTCTGTTCAGTCTTGAACTTATGCAGTCCTTAGAATATATGCTACTCAGTTTACCAGTTTAATATTTGTTGTCATATATTATGTTTTCTTTGTTTTAACCAGCTTCCATGTGGCATATAGGAATTGTATACATAGGTGGAACATGTTTACATATTGTATGGCTACCAAAAAAATTAAATTCCTACATATTTTTTTTCAAATAACTACATTTCTATCCATTTAATTTTCTTTCTTTTTTTGGGAGTGTGTGATGATAATACTTAAGACATTCTAAGGGTGTTTGTCAAGTACACAATATTGTAGTATAAACTGCAGTCATCATGACATAGCTGAAGTCTCTAGACCCTATCTTCTGTAACAGAAGCTTTGTAGCTCTTGTTTTCCATTTCACATATAAATGAGATTATGCTGTATTTGTACCACAATTTTCTTTCAATATGAGCAATTGAGCTCAGAGAACCTACAGCTTCACACATGCTTAACAAGAACTCTGTCCCTGGGCTAAACCCACAGCTCTTGATTATATAGTATTTGTTTTTGTCTGTGTACATTATTAATTTTGATAAGATTTATTCTAGATTTACCATGGTGTTTCAAATAATGAAATTTTTCTATATTTAAAAAGAATCAATGAGTAAAATTATATATACAGCAAGTAAGTTCATATAAATATATATGTAATATAGGTTAAATTTTTTCTTTATAATTATATTAATCAACCATAATTTAGGCATTTCTACATCCTGGCTATCATAAATAATGCTTCAGAGAATTTGGGATTGTTGTTGTTTCTGTGAAATGTTTTCCCATTTGGATTTATATCCTGAAGTAGAATTGATGAATCATAAAGTAATTCTATTAAAAACAAATTGAGGACTAACTTCATTTTTTTCATGGTAACTTCATACATTTGCATTGCTATGACACTGGACAAAGGTTTCCCTTCTTCCAAATTTGTGTGACAACTTTCCATGTGTCCCCTTTATATTTATTGTCATAATGACAATTCTAAAGTTCTATCTCCATGTGACTTTGACCCCCTTGCATTTTCCTGATACAGATACTGTTTTTCATAGATTTATTTACCACTTATAAACCTTTTTTGCGGATTTTTGGGTGCAAGTTTTTTGTCCATATTTAATAGGTTACTTTTAATTTTTTTTAATTCTTAAATGGTGCATGTTTCTCATGTGAATATTTATGTCTGATACATATTTAGAAAGATTTTGTCTTATTTTTTTACATGTGTTTCTTATTCTTTGGTATTCTTTGCTATAAGGAAGGTTTTAAGTTTTATTGAATCCTGCCATGTCCTGCATGCATTTCTGCTGTTGTCTGTCCTTTGCCATGTTTATAGTAAGCTATTATCAAAAACAATTCTACATAATGAGTGGTATTTCCACTTCCAGGGATTTTCTTCAGATTCAACATGTTTTAAAGCTTTTACTTCCATGGCTTATTTTTTCCAATTTCCTCTTTTCAAAGCTGACATAAATGGCAATTTTCCTGATAACTTGTTTAGTATATTTGCAATTAGAGGAAGGCTACTGGATTTTTATGCTAACTTTTTACTCTGATAGGTTGTTTAAAATGTTTGTCAAATCTAAGAGTTTCCTGGTAGAGTCTCTTCTAAAAGGCTGGTGTATTCTCTTAATTACAGGACCATATCATCTTCACTAAGAATATGTTGATTTTTACTTTTCCTATTTGTATCACATTTATTTCTTTCTCTTGTCTTATTGCACATGCTAATATATCAGGAAATATATTGAATAATTGTAGATCAGAAACAGTCTCTTCTAATGCTAATAGAAATGCTTATGAAATTTACCCTATTGTTATAATTTTGGCTATAGGTTTATAAAAAAGTTATATATCACATTTTTAATTTCTTCAGTTTTTTATTTTATTTGTAAGAAAGAAAAGAGAAAGAAAGAGAGAGATAATGAAAATGAATGGGCATACAAAGCACTTCTTACCTATGCACACAAACACACAAACTCCAGATGCATGGGCCACTTTCTGCATTTGACTTTATGTGGGTACTGCATAGTTTGACCTGGGCAAGCAGGATTGGCAAGCAAGCACTTTAACCACTGAGCCATCTCAGCAGTCCTTTCATTTCTTTTCTTTTTTTTAAAAAAAAGTGATGTGTTTCGACAATGGCCTTTTGTGTGCCTATTGAGAGGAACATGTGATTTTTCTCCTTAAATCTATTTATGTGATATATTATACTTATTAACCTGCAAATGTGGAACCATCTTTGCATCCCTACATTGACATGGCATTTCTCCTAGAGAATAATCTTTACATTGGGTTGTTGAATTGCAGTTGCAAGTATTTTATTGAGAAATGTTTCATCCCTGATCATCAGAGAGATTAAACCTGTACTTCTGTATGTGTTGTATCCTTGGTTTTTGGCAGCACAATAATACTAACTTAATAAAATGAGTTTGGTGGTATGCCTTCTCTTTCTATTTTATGGATTAGTTTGAGGATCAATGGTGTTAATTTTTCTTTAAAAGTCTGGTGGGATCATTCAGCAGTAAATTCCTCTTTTTTTTTTTTTTACTTTTGATGGAAGACTTTATTGCTGTTTCCATTTTGTTGCTTAATATAAATTTGTTTAAGTGAATTAAATCCTTTTGTTCAATCTTGTTATCTCATGTGTCTCCAAAAATTGACAATATGCATTTCTTTACCAATGACCATAATAATTTGATAAATTTTATGTTGTTCATGAACATCCATAGATCTCACTTGTAAGAACTTTATTTGGAGTTGCTGTAGGTATGGTACTAATGAGTTCTTATATATTAGAGAATGCCTTTATAATTTATTCATTTCCGATGGACACCTCACCTGTTCAAGGCACACTATCCTTACATAGCATTTGTGTGATTCCCTCCTGTGCCTCCCCATATTTTTGACGTCTATGGAAACATGCTGGATGTCTTAGGGGTGTGTTATACAGTAAGCTTTCAGTCCTTTTTGTTAGGCTGCTTTTAAAATGCTCTGCTTTAACTTTGCGACATTTGTTGGTAAAAAGTCACAATTGATGAGAAAAAAACACATGTTGATAAAGAATTTTAGGTAGATACTCATTAGGGTTCTTTGAAATGAATCGGAATGTTCCTAACATTATAAGATTTGAGAAATTTTCATGCATTATTTTTAATATATGTTTGCTCGTTTTTTTTCTGGGATTCTTCTGAGTTTTATTAGTTCCCTCAATGATTTCTCAATTTCTTCTAAGTTCTTCATGCTTCTTATTACTCTAACTAGCTACACTCTTATAAACTTCTTGAACTCTTTGGTTCCTTATGTGGCATTTCTTAGTCTCCTGTCAATGTTTTCTCATAAAATTCTCACCACAGTTATGTATTGTCCAGGATTTCTGTTACAGTCTTTGTGTTGTTTCTACTTCTCTGCTAGCCATCCATCTTCATTTGTTCAATTACTGCCTTCCTGGTTTTCTTTAGTTGCTCTTCAATGCTTTTTAATATATCATCAATAATCTTTAAGTTGGTTTTATTTTTAGTCAGTTTTGGACTTTTATTTATTTTTATTGTGGCTCACTGGAGTTGGAACTCTGCTAATTAGTGCTTGCAGGAGTTGGTGTTTGCTAGCTGTTTGGTGATGTTTCCACTTGGATGGATGGGAACATGCCAGTTTCTTCCAGCATTGATGGTGTTGTCTTGGAGTTTTTCAGGCTGGAATAAACCACTTTTCCTCCCTTAAGCTGTGTCTGTTCTGGTGTTTGTTTCAGCAACACAAAGCTGACTGTAGCCCCTGTCAATATTTTATCACAGATGAGGGAAGGACCATGAGACCCCACACCTCCCATTGTCAACAATAACAATTGATGATTTCTGGTAGAGGGTAGTCATGTCCATTCTTGGTCAACCATCTGTTATCCCATCAATAACTTCCTGCCCATGATTATACTGGAGAGCCAAAATTAACTCAGTTGGCCAAAATTTTAAAAAAATACATGAAACTAGAGAAAGGGAGAGTGGAAGAGAAAAGGTAATTGAGAGGAAGGAATCAACATGTATTATACACATGAGTGAAATTGTCAAAAATAATAAAGAATTTTTACAAAAGGACCAGCAAGCAAACACATGGAGGCCTCCAGAAGTGTTGCAAGTTCTGAAGAGTCAATTTAAGAGAATTAACAGAATACAGTTTTTCTTAGTACCTAAAAGTTATTTATTTCCCCATTTATTAAGCAGCTCTCTTTTAATTATAAGCTAGGACAAGATATAGCATTTTATGTACTCCTTTATAAAAGCCTTCAAATTCACATATAACTTTATTATAGTTTTGGAAAATATAATATAATATGAAACACACCATTATAGTATCCTAATCCAATCTTTTATAATTAAAATATGACTTAATTTCCTGACACAGGTTATTTTATTGAAACATCTGTGTTAGTGAAAAAATAGAGGAAATAGATGGCAAAAGAGCAAAAATATGGAAATATGAACATTATATGTCTGTGGAAAATGCTGCATATTTTCTTATACCCATATATTGTATCATGTTCAAATAAGCTTAGAGGTTTCCATCTACTCAAATAAAAATCAATAAAAGTATTTCATTGATTTATTATTTTGCGAGGGAAGAGAAGAAAGAGGAGAAGGGGAAGGAAGAGAAAGAGTGTATGTGTGTGTGGACACACCAGGGCTTCCTACTACTACATGCAACATTTTGTGTATTTGACTTTACACAGATACTGGGGAATTGAACCTGGACTCTGCAAATTTCTGAGCCATCTCCCCAGGCCCTAAATTATAATGATGAATGATGATGAATGATGAAAATTGCATAGGATCTTTATAAGTGCCCTAATTCCTGAGGACTCTGGTGAATAACAATTTTCTCCTCCACAGACTTCTTTTCCGCAGACTGAACATTACATTTAGATCAGGAACAGGATTCCATTCGCCCTCCTCCTAGCAGGACTGAATGCTTGCCTTTTGGCATGTGCTCTTTCTCCTAGTCTTGGTGGCTTTAGGAATTATTTCTTATTTTAACTTCTCAAGCCTAAAGGCGGGTCGTGGAGGTTCGCATGCATGCCCTTGGCAGCACTTTGTACCTTGGCTCCCTTTGCACTGCTCACTGTTCATTTTGTAACTCTGCCTCTGGTACTCACTCTCATCCTCCTTCTTTCCCAGTTGGCTTTCCTTTAGGATAATGTCACCATAACAACACAGCAGGCCATTTAGCTCTAAAGCCTCAACACACATCCAGCTACATTTACTATGACTTTGCAAGAAGATGTCCAGTTATCAGAATATTTCTGGCATAAAGAAGATACACTTCCACCTCAAGAACTCTCTTTCTAGAAAGCAATCTGTGGATTTCGTCTTGAAGACTCTAAATTTATTTAACTTTTTCACTGTAGCTTTTATACAAACAGAGTGACATTTTTTAAAATAAAGTACAACATTTAGATTTATTGTGTACATAAAAATACTTTAGTCCCTTCAAACCCGTTTCTTTTGTTAAACATAACTTTATTGTGTGGAACAGTTTTATACTAATACAAATGGGACATCACATGTTAATATTTACTATCTCAATATCTCCCTAGAGAATAGGATCATATAAAGCAGTATTGTCCACATAATATCATAAACAGTAAAATTTGATTATATAATATTCTTTTATTTAGTATTTTTCATCCGTAAAAAGATTTTATATTTTTCATGTGCTGGAGAGATGACTCTGTATGGAAGAGAGCTTGCTTGTCACATAAGCTTGGAAGTTGGAGAGGGCCGGACACTGCCCACGTTTGATTCCACATCATTTAACAGCTGGCTTGTCTAAGCATAACTGTGGCCCCAGTCCTGTGGTGAGCAGAGATTAGAAATGGCCTGAAAATGCTCACAAACCCTTGCGTTCATGGGTGACCCAAGAAACATGTGGATGGGGGAATAAAGGAAAATACATTATGTCTCTTTTGGCCTCCTCATGTGTATGCATGGTGCACATGAATCTGAACATACATATATAAACACCACATATAACATACCATAATATATTTACTACACAGAATTTTTCCTTGAAATATTATTGAGATAAATATGGAGCTACAATGTGATTCTTCATTTTATAATGGGGTCAGTTTTCCTCCAATGGTAACATTTTATAGAAGTTGAGCATAATATCCTAACCTGGATGTTGATTATAACACAATCCATTCATCTTACTCAGATTATCCAAGTTAACTGGACACATTGGATACATGTGTTTGCATAATGTGTGTGTAAACATGTGCATTTAAGTTCTACAAACCTTTTTTTTTTACCCATGGAGTTTTGTGCATTTACAATCAAAATCTAGATTCTGAGACCTTCCATCACTATAAGGATCAATCCTTTTCCCATTTATAACTATGAGAAAGCATTTTTAATAAAACTATTTTTACATTTGGGAAGGGTCAGAAGTCCTTTTGTCAGCCTAGTTTCTGTCTGGATAACTTAAATTAATTGTTTCCCTGTTCTTGTGTGGATAACATCAGTGTTTGAGTTATGGATCTCCAGGGTGCTCCTCCTTTCGCTCTCTCAGAGTTTGATCTATCGTGTGTCTGCACATCATCAAAGCAAATTGCTTCTTCAATGATGTGTAAGTATCATGCATCATCAAAATGTGATGCGGGGATAATGCATTACCCTGGAAAAATGCTATTCTATTTGACAGACAAGGTCAAGGAGCAAGTTTAGACAACTTGCACACACTTCTTTACTATCATTTCAGTTCAAAGTGTGTCTGTTTGTTCAAAATAGCCCACTTGAAATGTGCACAAGGCTAACTAGCCATGTATATTTGCCCTGGGTTGATTCCTTTCGTAAGTTTAAAACAAAGTGGTTGAGCTTCCATTAAAATGACACCTAGATAACATGTGGATAGGTTTTTCTTTCCACATGGTGTTCTGAATCCTGTGTGTTTCTTACATACTCACCATCAAATAGCTTCCCAGAAAAAGCTCTTCAACAAGATTTCAAACTCCTTCAGAGTTGTAATTGGTTTATACTTCTGTTATTTCTTTCACAGTGTCCAAAACACTGTGAAGCACACGAAAGACATTCAATAAGTGCTTGTTGAATGGAATTGAATTTGTGGGCATTAGAGACCTGGAGCCGCCCGACAATTTACCTTGGCATGTGCTCATGCAGAATGTTGGCATGACCCCTAATAAGTGCTGTAGTGGGAGAGGTTTGACTACAGACTTCTGTCTCACCATCTGTCCAGCTCTACTTCGTTCCTTCTTATATTTTAAATAGTCTTTTGGTCAGGAGATTTTTTTTTATAAATGATTTAATTGCTAGCCCATCGGGATTAACTTTAGAAGTTGGCTTCAGGATGACACAGAGGTACTCTTCAAGAGGTGAGAAAGGGATGCTTAAAGCATTGTCTCAGCAGTATTTCCCCTTGTGAAAACCCACTGTGTTACTAAATTGGCCCTTCTTAAAGCTTGGCGTTTGTTCTCCTTGTGCTTGTTTCATGGTGACTTTTCTGCTGTAACTGGTAAAGAAAAAAGAAACAATATTTTGTTGAAGGAGACTACTCTAAAAACAAATTGTGGTGCTTGATATTGATTGTCAAGTTGACAGGATTTAGAATCACTTGTGTGGGATTATCTTCATTAGATTAAATAAACTGGTAAAAAACCCATTTTAGCACTTAGCTGTGGGCAGCAACATTCCATGGCCCGGCATCCTGGACTCTTCAGAGGAAGAAGCACACTGGCTGAGCATAGCGTTCATCATCCTCTGCTTCCTCACTGTGCCGAGGAAGAAGCACACTCCTTATCTGCATAGAAAGAAGCACAAAGGCTGAGCATAGCATTCATCGTCCTCTGCTTCCTCACTGTGTTGAAAGTGAGCAGATCCTCAAGATCCTGTTGGTAAGCCTTTCCCACCATGATGGATTGGAACTTGGAACTGTAAGCTAAAATAAACTCCTACCTTAAATGGACTTTTTGTCAGGTATTTTGTCCCAGAAACAAAATGTTGAATAAAACTCATCCTAAGTGGTGTATGCTTAGGGAATGAATTATTTATATTTTGAATGAATTATTTATATTTATATTTTGATATTTGTGAAGGGAAAATCTCCAGGTCAAAAATTCACCACAAAGCTAGGCCTCTGCCTCAGTCTCTTAATCTGGATCAGTAACAATTACATTTGCCACATATCCAAAATTCATTTATTCCACTCAGTTATATTAATTACATCTTGGTCAATGATCAAAGCACAAGAAGAAATATGTGGTATGCAAAATAACTATACATTAGTAGTGGTAGAGAGAAAATGTGGCAATTCATAAGCATATACATTATAAAAGCATTTATCCTGATAAAATTTTATTATGCTTAACCAATTTAATAGTGTGTGTCATATGTTTGGAATTTCAAGTATTATGAAGCAAAAGAGACAAATAATTTAAGTAAGAACATTAATTTATTGCTGTTCTTTTTTGATTAACATTGAAATATGCATGTCCTCTTCTTTTATGGTTTCCATTTCTTTTCCATTTTCATGCAGGTATGTAATGCATGTTGATCTTATTCCCCTCAACTGCCTCTCTTCACCCATTCCCTCTATCAACACACTTCTTCCCCATTAATCTCCATCTTACACTTAGTCCTTAAAAATATTGCAGTGACCTTCTCATTGTTGAAAAACAAACAAACAAACAAACAAACAAACAAAAATATATCTTGCCATAACAGGCTATTGGAGAAACGGGTGTATTTCAGGTTTACACATTACTGTCTTGATGTGAGAAGCCTCAATTCATCAAATCCCACAGCAGAGAAGAGAGCCAGTCCCCAAGCTGGCTCAGAACACACCTTCAAGCTGTACTAAAGATGTGATCTCATTAAAACATACCCTTCAGCAATAGTAAGGAGGAAGCTTAGTCAAAAAAAAAAAAAATCCAAGGAGATAGCAAGCTAAAATCAAAAAGAACTGAGGCATTCAAACCACCAAGTTCTGCCCTTGGATCCTTAGACACATATCTCTTCATAATATAGAAACCAATCAGCCCAACTTCAGTCTGGGGGGGCTCAAGGGGAGAATAAGGTTAAAAGTTTCCCTTGCAGAACAGAATACTTCTCATTGTTCAGACAAACACATAACCAGAAGCAGCTTATGGGCCAAAAGGGCTAATTTCAGATGTACAAATTCAGAGAAGCTTCACTGTGATGGAAGAAGATAGCCCATCTCATCATGCATCGCAGCCATAGCAGAGAGAGAACCACTGTCCCAGAGCACAATTTAGGGCAGCATTCAAGATCTGCCCCAAGTGACAACCTCCTCCAGTGGTAGGAACGAGGAAGCTTAATCAATAATTCCTGAGGCTATGGAGCCATTACATTCAAACCACCACACCCTTTAAGTTGCTTGCATGATCATGGATGGAAGTTTATTTACCATAGAATGGACAACCTTACTGGCTGCACCACTGATGATCCTGACTCCATAAACTATTATCTACCATTAAATACTCTGGGAGGTTCAAGGTCAGATTCCATCTTGTGCCATGGACCGCAGGTGTGATGAATTCATGAGTATAATGGACACATATTATCCAGTACATAGTGCTTCACAGCCTACTTCCATCCTCCTGCTCTTGCATCCTTTCATTACAAATTATTGATATTCTTATAGATAGATTAACAGTCCATACTGGTTTGTTTTGTCAACTTGATGGAATTTAGAATCACCCAAGATACTCATCTTTGGGTGTGTCTATGAAAGTATTTCTAGAGAGAGATCAATTGAAGGTGGAAGGCATTCCCTCAATGTGGTGGGAAATATTTTCCAAAGACTGGCCCAGAAAAAATAGAGTTTGAATGAAGAACCAATGTGTGCCTGCCCGCCTTGGCTTGCTCCTTATGAGGGTATCTGTCTACCAAGGCTGTGGCACTCCAACACTGACATCAGATCTATCTTTTGTTTTCCATCTCAAATGAAATACTAGGGACTCTCCACTAGCTTTCATGCTTACAGAACCAAACTAACACTTATAAAGCATCCAGCTTCTTGGACTGCGCAGGTTCTACCTTCTGTGTTTCTAGATTGCAGGTGTTTGTTGTTTGAATACACAGTCCCAATTTATAAGCAATCTTATAAATTCCCTTTCAGATCTGTTCATTTAGGCAAACTTGCCTACTGCACAGATTCACATAAATGTGTGCATATGTCACTTTGTGTATACTTTTTCTAATATATTAACATCAGGTGTTTTCTTATAACAACATGTTATGAATATATTTTCACTTCCAAAGGCAATTTTTATAGAACTTTACAAATTTTTCACGATAGGCAGAATATTATCATTAAATGTAACATTTGTGTTTATACAAAGAAGTAGGGTATAAATTCTATGTATTAAGTTAATACTCAAATTTAGGATTTGGAAATAGATTTTTAGATTTTTGGATAGTAACCCAAAATTTTAAATATTAGATCAGGTTATATGGGTTTTATTTCATCTTCAAAGTAATGATGTTAAGTTACACAATAGAGAATCTGTGCCAACATCTGCAAAAAAGGTATCTGAACAAAACTAGGGCAGAAATTCTGAGCTAAAGTGTATTTTCCAAAAGGTGTCTTGCTTCCATAATTCATTATAAATTAAGGAAGCATTTGAGAATATCACAGACTGTAATTTTTCATTTGTTTCATTTTTTGAGATACACTGTGTAGAGATATCTAAGGTGTGAACATGCAGCTCACTTCAGCTCCTCACCACTCATTTCTAGAATCACAAGTTGGGTTCTGGTATCACGTAACCCTTCTGCCACTGCACAGCTCCTCACAAGTTGCAACTTCTAACACCTATTTCCATAAGCAAATAAAAAATAAATAATTTATTGATTGTTAATTTTCTGGATGTTTTCGTGCTTGTGTTTATTTAACGTGAGGGGCAGCATATATTCATGTGTGTGAGTGCAGGTACACTTATGCCACAGTACACAGGTGGAGGTCACCAGACAATTTCTATTGTCTGTTCTATCTTTCCTTACACTTTTATTTTTTGTTATTCTTAATATTTTTATTTTTTGGATTGTAGAGATAGGATTTTGTTCTGGCCTAGGGGGATCTGGAAATCACTATGGAGTCACAGGGTAGCTGCAAACTTGTGGCCATCCTCCTATCTCTGCCTCCTAAATGCTGGGATTAAGGATGTGTGCCACTATGCTCAAATCTTCCATTCCTTTTGAGGCAGGCTCTCTTCTTTCATTGTCCACTGCATTCTTCAAGCTAGCAGGCTAGTGAGCGTCTAAGAAATTCTCCTCTCTGTGCCTCTCTTCTCAGCCTAGGTGCACTGGGATTAGGCACTATGCTACAATGTCAGACTTTCTGTGGGGACTGGAATCTGAACTCAGGTACTTCTGCTTCAGCGACAATTGCTTTATCCACTGAGCAATCCCCTCAACCCCTACAACCCCTATATACGCGCGCGTATACACACACACATATATATAGTACTAATACTCAAATAATGTGCTCATATCAAATTGCTTTACCACTCAAAGGAAAACCACCACAACCATGAGTAGTCACTGCTGAATTGATATCACATTCTGTGCTGAAAACACTGAAAAAACTATTTTATTTGATAATGTATGTTGCTAGGTTGTTGGGGAAACCTAGAAAAATAACATAAACTGAATAGATAAAAACAGCTTTAGAGGCTAAAAGTCAAAATCTAAATTGTCTGTGCAATGGCTCCCTCCTTTCTAGGTTCTCCCAGTTTGTTAGCAACTTTTGGAATTCTTTGATATTGAATAATCCCAGTTGCCATGTAGTCCTCTCCCTCTGGGTTTTTCTCTCTTTATATACCAGCTTCTTAAAAAGATGCCAAGTACTTTGGAAGGGTCAGCATGATAAAGTAGAACCTCATTTTAACTACTTATATCTATTAGTTCTATTTTAATGTAAGGTCACATTTGAATGTGCTGAGTATTAGGATATCAGCATGTCTATTGGGAGGGCACTCTTCATCTCTTTCACAGTGAGGTGAGTCTATTACATCTTGCATTTTTCAGATGAAGAAATATGTGTACGTGAAGGCATTTGCATACTATCATAAGTAACAGATTTCAGCAAAATTCTACCTATGATTGAAATGACACACAGGTGAGCTTTTCGTGTTACTTCTTGCAGAAGATAACACTTTCCCACTGACTACCATGGGTTTTAACTGCCAAAAATGGGTATAAGAAAAACTTATCATAAAGACAAATTCAGTAGCAGAGAGGTGACCATAGTTATAACATAGCACATTCAATTTTGCAGAATATGTATTAATTGTTTGGTAAATTATTATCTTAGTCAACTTGAAAGTTCACCATTAGGACAAATATCTCCACCATGTGAAGAACCTTCCATATAAAGATTTGGCCATATTAAATATTTTGGTGGCTTGGATAAACAATCCTTCAAATCCATACTAACTTCAGAAAGGCCTTACTGATGATGTCCTGTATATAATGACACTTCGCTAGATCTAGAACAAGCAAGGAAACATACTTCCTAGTGTGTCTATGAGGCCATTTCCAGAGAGGCTTAGCTGAGGACAGAAGACTCTCTCAGAAAATGGGTGACACCATCTCATGAGCTAGTGGCTGAGACTGAATAAAAAGGATGTCCAGGTAAGTGCCTGTACCCCCTTTCACTGCTTCCTGGTCCAACAAGGTAGAAATACAATGATCAGTACCAGCTGGATGTTCCCAAGGTCATAGTGATGTCTGCCAAGATAGACTACTTTCAAAGTGTGAGCTATAATTACCCCTTTCTCATGTAAGTTCTTTACTGTTATGAATTTGGTCACAGCAAAGGGAAGAGTAGCTAAGACATGTTCTGGCTTGAGAGAGTTTCAAAGACTCCCTCCTGCACCATTGCCCACTAATGAGTGAAACAGACATGAAAAGTTGTGTTCCTTGTCGACTCTCTTCTTCTTCTTGCCCAGATTTCCCCAAGTCTCTTGTCAGAGCTTTCTAAACTAGGCTGAGTTTTTGTTGACTTTTTACTGCCACAAACTCAATTTAATGTCTGAAATTCCAAATAGAAAGTGTATCTCTAAAGGTTCAGCTAAGATATCATTAAATATTTGAGGATGTTTTCTCCCAGAAGCAAAACCCTACTGTGAAAATGAGGCTCTTTCTAGTTTGTAGGATTATAATATTTAAATAGGTTTCTTTGAACTATGGTTCCAAATATACTTCCAAGTCTTTTAGGATTGAGTCTCTGTGAGAAGAAAAAATAATATTCCAACTATTTTCCCTCTAATTTACATGAATTAACTTTCTAATCGGTTAAATAGTATGTACTTGTCAGGATGTACTGTAAACCTATAAAAGTATGTTAAACAAAGTATCATTGGTCAATGCTATTCTTTTAAAAAGCAAAATGAAGTTTTGAGTTTGGAATTGAATGGGTTGTGAAGGGATTAAGACTTTTGTGGTAGTTCCCTGCAATGGGGCAGTTTGGAGGCAGGGGATTTACGTGTCTCCATTGTAAATAAATTTTTGGTCGCTGGCTCCTTCCACCACTGAGTTGCTGACCAAAGTGACCCATGAGGTCCCAAAAACAAGACAGGATTCGGTCAAAGCTCTTGAATACCTACCCCAGGCTTGAGGCAACATCCTGATGCATAAGAAACCACAGAAAGCCTTCTATCAGCATTGAGAGACCCTTCGAGGCCCAGAATGGTAACCATCACCCAAATGGTGGTTAGTGCAGAGCTGGAAGGCACTGCATAAACTGCCAGGGGAAACTGATCAAAGACAGCTGTAGTAAAGAGAGACCACTGACATGAAACGCAGTCTGCCACCAGGAGTAGACTGAACACACTATCTACTGGGAAAGAACAGTGAATCATGAAATGAGCAATTGTGCAATGGAGGAGCCATAGCCTGGGGGAGGTAATCAACAGCTTTTAATTTGGCCAAGTAATCCACTCAATGACAGAGAGCCCACAACTGTAACTGTAACAGGGACTCAGGGCGAAATATACTGGGAACCAAAATCTTAGTTAGGCCTCCAAAGAGAAATGAGTGATATTCAGAGAGGCTACTAATATTAGAATCTAGCTAATTCAGAAAGGTATATCTAAATTAACCTACACTGATCTCACTCTCCGATGGAGATTCTGTTTGTATCTTTAAGAAGGCAGAGAGAGAGCTGTGGCTCATCCAACCCTACCAATGATCCAAAAGCTGATAAGCTGACATCAGGACAAGAGATGAGCCACACCAGATCTTCCATGAAGGATCCATATAGAACCCACAGAGAGTGGTGGGATAAGGAAAAGACCTATAACCATAGCCATTCAGTCAACCCAGGATAAGCCAGAAAGACTGACACAAGCGATTTTCAACGCAACCTAAAGCAGAAGTACAGAGACCCCTAAGACCTCAACAATCAAGCAGCCTTAATACTTACCCTCCATGACTCAGGGAACTGAGCGGAAGAGGGGGCAGAAAGATTGTGAGAGCCTTGGTGTGGGAGAATATCCAGAGACATGGCCCCCCTCAGTAACAACATACAAAGGGAGTAGAACCAGGTTGACTCCTAGGCTATCCATAGCCCCCTAACCCATGGACTGGATAAGACTGCCCACGGAGGAGGATATCCAGCTGATTGTGGACAGGGAGGAGGGGAATTGGGAAAATGGGATATCAACTCATTATTTGTTCATTAAATGTATCTAATTATGAATAATAATAATAATAAATATTTTTTAAGAGAATAAAAATCTTTAAAGTGGATTTGCTTTTTCTCTATGGGAAGCCTCTAGTGGACCTGCTGGTTGGCACAATTGGGTATTTTTTCTCCTTTGGAAAGAACAAATTGGGTCTCAGTTTACATCCTCTTTTACTCAGATTATCCACATCTTTCAATAAATGAACTGATTAGTTGGATTTGGTGGAAGGTATATTCCTGACTACTAAAAATGCAAAACATTTAAGAATGAAGATTCAGTAAGCATTATTTTGGACAATAAGGAAAGATAATAGTGCTAGGAAAATATTCAATTGATTATCAAAATGAATATATAGCATTCTAGAAAAATAAGTTTAGATTCAAAGAACATTCACAAAGGTCATATAGTTTTTAAAACCCTTTTTATTAAATTAAAATACTTAAAATATATTTAAAGATTTTAAATACTTTATAAAATCTATTTTTAAAATCTTATGCTATTTTACATTTGTTACTATTAATAAAATATATGACAAATTATTAGCTGAGTTCTATAGTTTGTTGCGATTCCCTTAGTTTTAACTTTTTTTTATTTCTTTCCCGTCTTTCTGTGTGTGTGTGTGTGTGTGTGTGTGTGTGTGTGTGTGTCGCACGTGCGCACGCGCACGCACGCACATGTACACATGCCTACATGCCATGGCTCACGCACAGAGCTCAGAGGACAAACTTGGGTGTCAGGACTCACCTTCTACCTATGTTGAGGGGTGGTCTCCATTTATTTATTACTGTATGTGTCAGGACAGCTGACCTGGTTGCTGCTGGAGATTCTCATGTCTCCCATCTTTCTATAGGTACACTGGAGTTATAAACAAAAACTGCCCTGTCTAGTGTTCTGTGAGCTCTAAAGCTTTGAACTTGGGCTGTTGGCTAGGACAGCAAATGCTTTAATATCAGAGCCATTTTGACAGCCCTCTACTGCCCTCTACTACCCAGGACCTGACATTGTCTTTAGTTGTCATATTTTCTCTTTACTTAGATTGTGACTGGACTTGTCCTGGTTTTGATAACCTTAGCAGTTTTGAGAAAGACCAGTCTGGTGTTTTACAGAAAGTCCTTAACTTCATTTTGTTTCATGTTTTATATTTGATTTATTTAGGGTAAATGTTGAGAGGGAGATCATGTAGATAAAGTGTTTAATTTCCTCAACTGAAGGTTAGATATTATTAACATGGTTTGGTATTGTTGAAGTTTGGGTTACTTTATCTAAGATAGGTTTTTGTCTGGTTCTCACTTGTAAAAAACTGTCCCTTTTTGCATACTATACCATTAGATAGTTATTATTCACATCCCATACTTAATGAGTGGAGTTTTTGATCTACTTTCTTGGGGCACTATATCATGCACATAATTTATTTAGCATTCTTTACACAGCCTTGTTTATGCCATTTATTTATTTATTTACCTATTAATTAAAATGCAAATAAATCACCATTTATTTATATTATTAGATGCTCATGAATATTTATGCTATATTTTGGGTCACAATATGACATTTATTTTTTGGTTTAATGATCTTAATTGGCTTTATTTTTATTTGAGAAACAGGCAAAAGTTCATTTCATTAAACCTAAAAAAAGTTCCATTGAGTTAAGCAGGGAATGTTGGTGTCACAGGCAGAAACAAAAGAACAAAACAACTGGTCATTTCAAAACTGCTTTCGTTGTAAAGTGAGAACAGAGAAAAAGAAAAATTCACAACTTGGTTAGAACCAAGTTTCTTTAGAATACTACTTTTGTAAAAGTAAAGAGTAAGGCAGATGCAAGTTTCATTATCAGTTCAATTGAACCTAAGCCATTTGGAAACTTTGCTATTACCTCCCTTGTACTGAGTTCTTGACTGTTCAAAACAGAAGCTTAGTTTTAGTTTTGTGACATGGAACTTCAGTGTGAGAGAATCATTTTGACATGTGTCTTTTTTTGTCAAAGCTCTGAGGAGGTGCTTACTTACCAGCAGTGGAGTTCTAGAATACTAGCTTAGCACTGGAACATCAAGGGAAGCAATTATATGCCTCAAACAGTCCTTGAATGTGTCCACAGATTGCTCAAGATCATATTCCTAAATGACATCCAAGGAAAAGTAAGTAAGGAAGCAGAATGAGTTGGAAGAGATTTCAAGGATAAAATTCAGAGGTCATTCATAGTTGAAAAGACTGAAATCCATTACCTAGAATTTTAAGTTTTTTCCTCCCACAGTTGATAGATAGAAGTAGGCTTCCAGAGCAATATTAGAGCAATTTAATTGAAAATATGTATAGTCATGAGACTCAGAATCAAGTCTGCTTTTTGTTTGCTTATTTGATTGCATTTTTGTGCTGCTGGCAGCTGAATCCAATGCTTCCTGGGTGTCATAGGCTGTCTGTCCCCTGAGTGAGGCCTGAAATGCTCACTTTCAGTACCTACATTATTTTCACCAAGGTCTCAACACTGTCGGAACCTGGACTCATGTCTTCTCAAAGCAGACTCTCAGTGGTGGAAGAAAGGGAAATAATAAGTGACCATAAGTAAATAGCTAATTCTAGAGCATCAGTCTCAAGGTGTTATTATTGGGATACACTAGATCACTAAATCTTTCCTAATTATCAAAAATTGCTCTAGAGGGAAAAAAAAACATTTTGCTTTACATAGCACACTACTTTGAGTTGTAAATCTAAGGCCTGGGAGAGACTCAAACTAAAAGATACCTTGGCAGCTAAGATGTGGAAACTTTGTTTAACTTTTTTTCATATATTCTTCAAGCATCAGAAGGCAGAAAACTTCATTCTGATCAACAGAGCAAGGTCAATACAAGGATTGCTTAACTCTGTGGTTCTGTAATCTGTCCACCATGGGACAGAAGGTATACTTGGTTTTCTGATTGTCTTTGAAATTTAGAATGAGTCTGGAAGCTCTTTGTGCAAACATTAAAATTCTAAACTTACTTCTCTGTTTCTTTCCAAATACTTTCTCTTTTGTTGAATAATTAGTCCAGAGCATGGGAATTTTCTTGGTGGAAGGATGTGTGATGAACACTGTTGGACTTTTTCATCCCCTCTGTTCCTTTCCAAATGTTCCAAATGTGACTCAAAGTCCCACATGAGGAACCTACATCATGTTATTTGAGCTCCTCCAATGAAACTCAAAAGTGTGGTGTTGCTAAGGAGATGGCTCCGTAGTTAAGAGCATGAGCTTGCAATGCATACTGGCTTGGGTTCAATTTCCCAGTATTCACACAAAATCAGATGCAGAAAGTGATCCCAACATATAGTTCATTCTGTTTTCTCTCCCCCACCCTCCTCTCAAATTATTTTTTTGAAGTTTTGTGTTACCATGCTAATATTTGTTGTGTCTCTACCTTCCTTGGTTTCTTCACCAATGAAGAGGACATCTCTCTCATCCTTTGCCTAACTGTGGATACATTTTTAAATGTATGATTGCATTTATATGTTTGTCTAGGACAGAGAAGGCTCTAAACAAATTGGTGTCCAACAGGGGAGGAAAGAAAGGACTGATTTTCAAGGGTAAAATGAGATTTTTAAAATAGTTTTTCTTATGTTGTTCTTGTTTTGGGCATTTGAAAAAACTTTCTTTTGTATCTGTGTATATATATTTCCTTTAAGAAAAATGCAACTGTGTTTTTAAAAAGACATAAACAATAAAGAAAAGAAATAGCTTTAATGGGCTGTGGAAATGGGTCAGTAGTTAAAAGAACTTGCTTGCAAAAGCTTGCAGGTCTGGGTTAAGTTCCCCAGCACCCATGTGTGATGGTTAGGTTTTGTTGTCGACTTGATCTTTTTATTTATCTTGGGTGGGTCTCTGAGGATGTTCACAGGAAGGCAGCGTGTCAGTAGGGGGCAAGATGTAAGGAAGCTCAAGGGAGCTAGAAGTAAACATCCTTTTCTGTGTGGGCAGTGGAGGAAGGAAATTCCAGAGACTCAGGAAGCCATTAAGTCTGGGGAAGGGTTGCAAGACCCCACCCTAAACCTATATAAAGGAGAAGAAATTCTTTTTGACCCCCCCTGCCTGTTACCTATTCTGTGTGTGTGGTGTAGGTGATGGCATTCTCTCTCTGCTTGGACCTGTGAAAGAGAGCCAGCCTCTTTGGTTGTTACAGAACTTCCCCTCAATCTGTAGTTTCAATAAATCCTTTCCTCCCCCAAATTGTGCCTGGTTTGGAGATTCATCCCAGCAGCATGTGGCTGACCAGAACACCATGTAATGCCAGAAGCACAAATCATGTGTCTAGATTTTGTTTCCAATGGCAAGAGGCCCTGGTGTGCCCATATTCTCTCTTTCTCTCATAAATAAATAAGTCTTTTTTAAATATTTTATTTATTCATTTTCAAGCAGAGAGAGAGAGAGAGAGAGAGAGAGAGAGAGAGAGAGAGAGAGAGAGAGAGAATGCCAGGGCTACCACCTTGTAGATCTGACTTATATGGGTACTGGGGAATTGAACCCAGGGCTTTAAGCACAGGAGGCAAGTGCCTTAACCACTTAGCCATCTCTCCAGTCCCATAAAAGTATTTTAAAAGAAGAAATGGATTTCAGAGAGTAACATGTGAAAGGTAGCCTTATATTTGTCATCACAATACAATTTAGAGCTCCCAATGCGCTAGGTTCTATAAACAAAAGCAGGAATATGCTGCCTCAATTTACTGTTTGTTTCCACGGAAGACTCTTAATTCAAGGCTTCACTAGAAACTAAGGTTAAAAAGACCTCATCTACTTGTTAAAATAGAAAATGAGTCATTGTTGAAGCCACACAGAAAATGTGAATTCACTCTGCTAAGGTGATAGTTTGTAATTATTTCCAGTGACTTGTAAGCATGATTTATGGGAAATGACTAAATTTATACATTGTCTTTCTACAAGACTGCTGATAGAAATGGAAGAAAAAGGAAAAAGAATTTGGTGACCCAATGAAGAAGACATTCAGAGCCTTGGGTTATTAATGAGTAAGGAAATATGGGCATTATAGAACAAGTTTCACGTTCAGGTCCAGGTCACACAGTGAGGAGCTTCAGTGACTATCCCTCCCTGTGTGAGTATGACAGCAAAAGCACATGTGACAACACCCAAGGGGACATTTGCAGAGGTCTAGACTATTTTTATGGGCACACAGTGCAGAGTTGAGAAGATTTTTATATTTCATTATTTACATATTTAATATAGCTCAAGAGATCTAACTAAGAAATATTCTATTTCTCACTAAAATGACTATCAGATTTTTATATGATGACATTTTTTGTTGTTCTTATTTAATGTGTGACTAAATTCTACTGAATAGCAGTGTGCCAGATTCTATAACAAGATATCAAGGAGTTGAGAGTTATTAAATATCATTTTAAGCAACTCATTGTCACCATATTTGTAATCTGCTCTAACTCTGTCTGAAAAGTGGACTGATACACGTGTTCCCTAAGTGAAGCAGTAGTACCCATTAAGTCATTTTGTCAATCAGTTACTGACAAAGACTTAGAACAGTCTCTACCCCAGTCAATTCAAAGTTATTTTAGCTGTGATCTTCTGCTTGGCATTTGTCCCAGATTGTGTCATTCTCCATGTGTATGACCCTTTTATATCTAACCAGGGCTCATTACCTCTTTGTAGACAAAAAGGAACTATATAGTGTTTAAGTAAATGAGCTTGTGCTAGCTCGGCACAAACATGCATCTGGAGGCCCTTCTAATTTGCTTTACCATTTCAAGTGTACATACAAACTACAGTGAAAAGACTACCAATTATGTGTCTAGGTAACTAATT